>WBNH01014222.1:0-25235 GCA_013401255.1 Urocolius indicus
ATCCAGCCTACCTAGATCTCTCTAAAACTACTGTCAAGCAAAAACACTTCCACCCAACTTGATGTCACCTGCAAACTTACTAATGGCGAACTCTATCCCTTCATCCAGGTCATTAATAAAGATATGAAACAGGATATCTTCCCCCCAAGCCCTGGGGGATACCACTCATGACCAGCCATCAACTGGATTTAACTCCATTGACAATGACTCTTTGGTCCCAAACATCTAACCAGTTTTTCACCCAGGCAAGTGTATGCCCATCCAAGCCAAGCACAGCCAATTTCTCTAAGAGAACGCTGTGGGAAACAGTGTCAAATGTCTTACTAAAGTCAAGGCAGACAACATGCACAGGCTTTCCCTCATCCAACAAGTGGATCACCTTGTCATAGAAGGAGATCTGGTTTGTTAAACAGGACCTGCCCTTCATAAACCCGTGCTGACTGGACCTGATCACCTGGTTGTCCTGCATGTGCTGCATAATAGAACTCAAGATGATCTACTCCATCAGCTTCCCAGGCATTGAAGTCAAACTGACAGGCCTTCTTATACATGGGTGTCATATTGTCTGACTTCCAATCAGATAAGACCTCCGCAGTCAGCCAGTACTGCTGATAAATGATGGACAGTGGCTTGGCGAGCACTCTTGCCAGTTCCCTCAACACTCTAGTATGTACCCCATCTGGCCCCATAGATTTGTGCATATCAGTGTGGATCAGCAGGTCACTGACCATCTCCTCCTGAATTGTAGGGGGGACACTTTGCTTCTCACCTCTATCTCTTGACTTTAGGGGCTGACTTTCCCCAGTGGAAATGTTCCTATTACTAAAGGCTGAGGCAAAGAATGCATTGAGCACCTTAGCCCTATCCTCATCCTTTATTACCAAATTTCCTTCTGGATCTCATAGGTGATGGAGGCTCCCCCTGGCCTTTCTTTTTTTCTTCATGTATTTATAAAAATTTTTCATATTACCCTTTATCTCTAAAGCCAGTTTGACTTCTAGCTGGGCTTTTGACCTTCTAATTATATACCTACATAACCTAACGACGTTCTTGTACTCTGGTCTGCCCTTTCTTCCAGAGACCAGAAACACTTTTTTCCCCTGATTTTAAGCTGAATCTCCGTCTTCAGCCAGATTGGTCTTCTTTGCCTCCAGGTCATCTTACAGCACATGGGGATGGCCTGTTCGTGGGCCTGTAAGATTTGCTTCTTAAAAATTCTCCAGTCTTTCTGGACTCCTATACCCTTAAAAACTGACTACCAAGGGATTCTATCAAGTAATCTCCTAAACAAGTCAAAGTCTACCCTTCAAAAGTCAAAAAATGTCAGTTTTGCTGCCCCACCTCGTAACATTTCTATGAAGAGAGAAATTATTAATTTCATGGTTGCTGTTCCCCACATGTCCTCCAACTGCCACATCTTCCACAGACCTTCTCTGTTCACAGACAAGAGGTCCAGCAGGGCATCCTTCCTGGTCAGTTCGCTTATCATCTGTGTGAGGAAGTTATCCTCCACACGTTCCAGGAACCTCCTGGTTTATTTCTTCTTTGCTGTGTTTTATTTCCAGCAGATACTTGGGAAGCTGAAGTCCTCAACAAGAACAATGGCGAGTGACCATGAGGTTTCTCCCAAGTGCTTATAGAATGTTTTATCTACCTCACTACTCTGACTGGGATATCTATAGCAGACACCCACAGCAATATCAATTTTATTGGCCTTGCCTCTTAACCTAATCCGGACACTCTCAACCCCATCATCACTGTACTTAATTCTGACCATTCATAACAGTCCCTAACATACAGGGACACCCCACCACCTCTCCTTCTCTGTCTATCCCTGCTGAAGAGCTTGTAGCCTTTGATTGTGGCACTCCAGTCATGTGAAGTATCCTAGCACATTTCAGTGATAGCCACTATGTCATAGCTTTCCTGTTGTATTATGGCTTCAAGCTCCTCTTGTCTGTTGCTCATACTCCATGTATTGCTATAGATGCACTTCAGATGAGATAATGATCTCAACACCTTTTTGTGAGTGTGGGAGCCATTTCCTACTAGATACTTCTCACGTGTTTCTTTGACTTCTAAATAATCAACAGCTCTTGTCTCTTCATTTTTCATTATATGTCTATCCCTTGTATCCACTGAGAAGCCAGTCTTCCATTCAAGGTAAAGCAGATACATTCATAGAATCATAGAATGGTAGCAGTTGGACAGGACCTTTAGAGATCATCTAGTCCAACCTCCCTGCAGAAGCAGGTCTACCTAGCAGGTTCATCATTTAATTAAATAATATTTCCAGGGGGTGAAAAAAAAAAAAGCCTGCAATAGGACAGTCATTATAAAATAATTTTGAAAAAAAAAATTAGCTTCTCTATCACCAAAGATCTCAAATGGGACTGTTTTAATGTTTTAGATATGCGATATGCTTAACATCGTTCATTAGTTTTCAACTGATTTCTTGTAGTTAACAAAAGTAAAAATATCTTAAAGATACACACAAATACTATTGCACATTACTTCTTCAACACAGATTATACTTAGCTTACAGAAAAATGAATACGCTGTAAATGGGGTTTGTGGGTAGAGTAATGGTCAACTGACAAAATGTGATTCATTCCTGATTTCTCTCCTCACATAATCAGACATCACCTAAACAGTATATGAGAAATACAAAATTCAACAGTTCACAAAACAGATTATATGTGATATGAGCATTGCCAGCTTCCTCTGTCATCTCCCGAAAGCTGGAGAGGTGAAATTTGCTGTGCAGCCTCAGCACTGATGAACAAAATCAACATCAGCTCTTGGAAGAAATTTACTTTATGCACTCAAGAGATTCACATAGCATTCAGGGTAGGAATAATGGAGAGTCTCTGCTCTGTCTGAACTATTCTTGACAATGGTCAGCCAGCCAGCCAAAAACAACCTCCCTTACTCCCAAGGCAAAATTTGCAGTGGAGATGGTGAGTCCTTATTAAACATCCTCCTTTTTTTCTCTACCTGAGAAGGCAGGCAGTAATATTTTCTCCAAAAGCTCACTGGTAAGATATATGGAGCATATCAGTGTTCTCGGTGGTTTAATGCATTTGAAAGTGCCTCTCTGTTTGTTAATAATCAGTAATTCAGATAACTTGTTTGGAAGTTAAAATATGTGTGATAATATTCTAGCCCGAAGTATATACTAGTTTTTACTTTCTTTTTTTCTCAAAGTAGTTTTTCTTCCCTCACAGAATGATAAGCAATGATAAAATCCAATTATTAAGTTGAGAGCACTATTGTAAGAGGAGATAAGTGTAGCTTGTTTCTAAATGTTTTGTCCTTTTACCAGTAAATTGAATTTTGACAGTGAAAAATTGACATTTTATAAAATTGAGGTTTATCCAGATCTGATATGTTCACTGAATGGGATGGAAGAAATGCATTTCATGCTTTAACTGTTAGATAGTTTATTTTAATTTAACATTTATCAATAACTATTTATTTAATTGTCAGTAAGAAGTGAGGAACTAGATTGGGAAAGGGATTAATGTATACTAAGGTTGCATTCTAAAGTTATTTTGAAAATTACATTTAACATTTTGAATGCAAATAAAAATTTAACATTTTCTGATAGATTAAAGCTTATAATATATATAACATAATATAATTAAAATTATGTATATTGCATTAAAGATAAAAGACTGCATATACTGCAGTTAATTGCAGAGATCACCAGCCTTTTAAAATGAAAGCAAATGCCAGAACATCATTATGTAGCTTTTCATGCTAAACATTTTATGTGACATTTAAAATTCATTATTCTGTCTGGGTGTCAAATGTGCTGTCTCAATGCAACCAGACAACACAAAATGTCCATTATACAGTAGTGGTGGGTAAATCTCAAAAGCTTTGTCAATTAATTTTAAACTCTGGGCATCAAACACTGTGAAAACTGCCTATGGCTCTTTGGGTTTCTTGTGTCCAGTCTTAGTGGGATGATGGTAGAACCAAAATACAGGGCATTTGCAATGCAAATAAAAATGAAATAGAAAAAACCCTCCAGGTCATTTTAAGTAGAGTGGAGAAGCAAAAATGTACCTTTGTTTTATCAGAATCATCCAATTAGCTCATGATGATGATGAGTTTTGGCTCTGGTGTCCGCTAGTACATTGCCATTTGTTTTTTTGCAAATGCCTACTTATACCCATTAAAAAAAAAAAAAAGGAAAAACACAGTAGTGATATGATATAGTTTTATATGTCTCATAATCCTCATGCAGCAGAATGTCCAACAGCAGAGAAGTAAGAATGGATTTTACAATAGTCAAAATTTCAGCAAGTCAATTAAATTTCTCCTGTCTTGATAATTTTATTTCATGTAGTTTATAGACTATATAATACATATGCTTCAAAGCTAGGACATCTGTTACAAATTTTAAAATGTGAGGTACTTTGCCAAACTACCCAACAGAGAGAGAAGCACACCTGCTCAAACAATTTGGATGCATTACAAATGTATGAATTTGACCTAGGCTTTATGAAATGGCAACACCGATTTCCTAATGCTAAAAAAAAAATAAAATAGACAAAATGTTGCTTATGTAATCTACCATTTATTGATTGATGAACACATCTGCTGCTTTAATATTCAGAACCTATGCCAAGTAAATTATGCTTCTTTACAGAAGCCCATTTCCAAAACTGGATAGTTTCTAAAAAATCCCTCATGTTTTAGTTTTTGAAGTAGAACAAAAATTCCTGTAGTACATGGCACATCACAATGAAGTTGTTGAAAAGGATGATATTCTTGGAGAGAAAAACAGTAAGAAATTTAATGAGCTAGAATATATCAGCTGAAGCCAACCGGATTGATTGTTGACTGAATTCCCACTGGATCAGGCTCTGTGTGAAAGGACAACCACAGTGGAGAATAGGATCTCATGTCTAATCTAGATTCTCGTAATGGGACCTCTGTTATCTGTTCTATTGAAAGATATGTTTCTACAGTGTTTTGCAGGTAGATGTGAATTTGCACTGTCTGTTTGCTAATCTGCCTGGAAACCTCAACTAATGTATATTGTTTTCATTGCAGCTTATTAGCCGTGATTTAACATTATCTAGTTTACCTACTTTGTTTCTGATTTAGAAGTGGCTAGCTTCCAATCAGCTTCAGTTGTGGGCAGTTGTAATCACTGAGTTCAACTGCATCTGATCTTGAAATGCAGTGTAGACACACCTTCAGTATTTTTAAAAAAATAGATAGTATTATCATGAAATATAAAGGTTGATGCCTTTATTCAAACAGGAAAAAAATGTGAGAAATAGTATTTGGGTGAGGAACACAATATCATAGAATCATAGAATGGTAGCGTTGGAACAGATCTTTAGAGATTATCTAGTCCAACCGCACTGCAGAAGCAGATTCACCTAGATCAGGTCACATAGGAACATGTCCAGGCGGGTCTTAAAGACCTCCAAGGAAGAATACTCNACTCCACTGTGGTCTCCATTGCTACAGAGGCACAGCCTGCTTCAACACGGGCTACAGGGAAATCTCTGCTCCACCATGGACCTCCACAGACTGCAGGAGAGCAGTCTGCTTCACCATGGTCTTCAGCACAGGTCAAAGGGAATCTCTCTTCCAATGCCTGGGCACCTCTTGTCCACTGATCTTGGTGTCTGTGGAGATCTTCTCACATTCTCACTCCCTTCTTCTGCCGTTTTGCTTTGCACAGCAACTTCTTCCCCTTCTCTTACCTTCATCACTAATTGTCTTGGTCAGCGGAGTGTCCATCTCATAGACAACAGACACTGGCCCTATCAGCTACAGGGGAAGCTTCTAACAACTTTTTTTTTTTTTTTTTCAAAAGCTGCCCCTGTAACCCTCCACTGTCAAAACCTGCCCACACAAACCCACTACACTCCCATTTTTAAAAAGGATACAAAGGAAGACCGGGGAAACTACAGGACTGTCAGTCTCACCTCTGTACCTAGAAAGATCATGGAGCAGATCCTCCTGGAAAACGTGATAAGGCACATGGAAAGTAAGGAGGTGATTGATGACAGTCAACATGGCTTCACTGACAGCAAATTATGCCTGACAAATTTAGTGGCCTTCTGTGATGGAGTTACATTAATGGCTAAGAGAACAGCAACTGACGTCATCTACCTGGACTTGTGCAAAGCATTTAACAGGGTCTCATAGCATGTCTTTGTCTTTAAATTGGACATACATGGATTTGATAGATGTACTATACTTGATGGGTAACAAATTGGCTGGATGGTGGCACCCAAGGTTGCAATCAACAGTTCAGTGTCCAAGTAGAGAGCAGTGATAAGTGGTGTTTCTCAGTGTTTGGTATTGGGACTGGAGCTGTTTAACATCTTTGTTAGCGACACAGGTAGTGAGATTGAGTTTACTCTCAGTAAATCTGCCAACACCACCAAACTCTGTGGTGTGGTCGACATAAAGGAATGGCGTTCAGAGGCATCTTGACAGGTGCAATAGATGAGTCCAGGTGAACCTGAGTTCGACAAGGTCAGATGCAAGGTCCTACATACGTGTCAGGGCAATGCCAACTACAAGTACAGGCTTGGTGAGGAGTAGACTGAGGGACTCCAGCAGAGAATGACTTGGGAGTGAATTCAGTATGAGTGTATTCAGTATGAAAAACTGAATACAAGCCAGCAACATACACTTAAAGCCCAGAAGGCCAACCATGTCCTTGGCTGCATCAAAACAAGCATCACTAGCAGGTCAAAGGAGGTGATTCTTCCTCTTTACTCAAATTTCATGAGACCCCACCTGGAGTACTGTGTCCACCTCTGAAGCCTTCAACATAAGAATGACATGGACCCATTGGAGCAGGTCCAGAGGAAAGTCCCAAAGATGATCAGATGGCTGGAGCACCTGTACTGTGAAGACAGGTTGACTGTCCAATCTTCCAGCCTACGATCTGCAGCTGACCATCTTCACATATAAAGTATCTTTTTTAATTTCCCTTTTTATTTCAAAACCATTCCAGTCTCATTCTGGAACAGAGTGAGCAGATGGAATGATGCAGTACAGAAAAGCAGTAGTAAACTCTGATGAAATAATCCAAGAAACAGATAAAAATTCAAAAAGTATCATAACTCAGAGTTAGTCCTCAGGAGAACAGTGGGGTTTGTGGAAACTAGGAAGCTATACAAACTTGTAATACAGTCAATTTAAAAGGAAAAGAAAAAATATATTTAGAATCAAGGTATTTCAGAAACCTTTTAAGATTTTCCTGTTTTTTTCTAGCCTTGATATCTCTTTCATGAAAGAATAGAACATTTTAATTGGTTATCATAAAGTAACATGTTTTACCACTAATTTTACTTTATTCGGTGGCCTCCAATCAGCCACTGAGTACAGGATATTCTTACGAGAAACAGGGAAGAAGTACAGGAAGGAGTACAGGAAGGCAAATGGACAAAAAGAGAGGGAAAAATAAGTATGCTGTATGCATTCCTATGATAATGTCAAGAAATAACTGATTTTTTTGTTTCCTTTTTTTATTAGGGGAAAAGATCACGGTGAGTGAAAAGTCAGACATGAGCAGGCAATGTGTGCTCACAGCACAGAAAGCCAACCATATCCTGGACTGCATCAAAAGAAGCATGACCAGCAGGTCGAGGGAAGTGATTCTGCCCCTCTGCTCTGGTCTAGTGTGAAGTAGTACTGTGTCCAGCTCTGGAGTTCTTACTTCAGAAAATATGTGAACCTGTTGGAGCAGGTCTAGAAGAGGGACACAAAAATTATTAAAGGGGTAGAACACTTGTCTTATGAAGAAAAGCTGAGAGAGTTGAGGTTGTTTAGCCTGGAGAAGAGAAGACTCCTGGGAGACTTTATTGCAAGAGGGACTTAAGAAATCTTTCTCCCATATGTGTCATGTGAATGCAGATTGGAATCGTTAGGGTGTGCAATTTGCTTCAGGATAAAAATAGAGACTATTTTTATTATAGTTCACCAAATAGTAAGAAGCGAGGTAGAAGACAGGTTCATTTCCAAGGGCAGATAACAGTATAAGGAATATTCCCTGACACTCATATTGTTGATCACAGATGCAGTTCTACTTTATTGTAAAATGTCTTCTGATATACCAGTCTGCTTATTTATAACATTTTTGTGCCTCTTACATTCCTTCTAGGAAGCAACTATTGTGAAGGAATACTTCAGTTTCAGTTATTTCTTAAAGAAAAATCATAGTGATTTGAGGACTGTACCTGTATTACATATCTGCTTATTTTGCCTTTTTCAGTGTAATCAGGGTGCTGTGATTTAAATGAAAAATCTGAAGAATATTATCTTTACTGAATTAATGGTGTGGCTCCCTTATCACTGGGATTTCCTGGTTTTATGCACCTATTCTATCAGTATTTTAGTATCAGTCTCTTGTTTCTTCTTTTTCTCTTGTAGTTCTACCAATTCGATTTCTAAGGCGTTCAGTTTTTCAGGAAGCACTCAAAAAGTCCATTAAAGACAAGATTTCAATAAACTCCTTTAATATAGAAGTCGGTTTTGAAACACTGCTACTAGTTTCCTCTGCTCTAAAATCTTTTTGGCTTTTTAAATTGTGTCCTTCTTTTCTCATACCCTTGAAGGGAACAATATTTTTAAAGCATTGAGCTATTTACTAAAGAAAAAATTTAAATAAGTGAGTGACTTGGAGTTCTATTCATAAATTTTGTCTGTTTTACAAGTTATGCCCTGTTTTCTTTTCTCATTTCTCTGACTGGTCAGTTTTATGTTATCAATTGTAAATACTGTTACTGTGCTTACATGATGATACTGCTCATCTATATTGATTTTCTGTGCTGATGACTGCACAGAATGTTATTTCTGCTCAGTGCATGAATCTTATTTCTTGTTTTTAATGCCAGTTAATGACTAAATGAGGAACTTTTAGTTACACTTTCATGCTCTTAGGACATCTGATGCATAACACAAGTTCAAAACAGACAGCTCATTTCTTATTGCTAGCTGTATACATTATACCAGTAAGCTTCTTTTATATTTTAAATAATCCTGTGTTTTGAGATGCAAAACATGACCTGACGATGAAATACTAAATCTGTAATCAACTGATTCAAACAAGTCTTTTGCTTGTGACACAGCAGTGAAGTTTATCTTGTCTAATAGCAAGACAACTCTAAGAATATTTTATGCATCATATTTCACACAAAACTTTTCCTTACACTTTAGTAACCATAAGTAGTCCATCTACAAAAGTTAATATAACATAAAAGCCAAAGTTAGCTGCATGAAAAGAAAATAAGCTTTCAAACGAGAACTGAATATAAATTTGAATTTATCATAGGACTTACTCAGTTGAGTGGAGAGAAATGTTGAGGACTTTCCACCTACCCTCTCCTGTTGTGTAATGACTCTGGCATAGCATTATTTGGTAGCAACAGAATTCCCTCTTGTCTGCAGAAAAAAGTCATCATTGAGAAGTAAAAGGAGAGCACTAAATTATCTCACCAACTGAGACATTTCTCCAAGCCACTGTAGCTTGTGAAGCCCTTGCAGGAGGTGGAAAGGGATGCTCATACATCCCATTATGTAGTGGATCCAGTTCTGGAGGAGATGAGAATTCAGTGAACTAGTTGAAATAAAAGCTTATAGTATAAGTGAAAATATCTTACTTGGTATAATAACAGCATAAAATTGAGAGTAAATATGACACAAGAATAAATGCAAGATTGGTAACACACTGAAAGCAGTTTGAATTAGCATAAGTTGTTTCCCAGATTATTGCAGTGCCTTGACTAGAGTGATACAGGATGAGCTATGTTGTCAGCACCTGTTGTGCTGACACTTGTGTAATTTTAGTCATTTTTTAGACATTTTTGAGATAGTCACTGGTGCAATAGCTAGGAGCCTTCCCATTTCTAAGCCCTTAACTCCACACTGATGCACAGTCACAGCCACAGCAGGAGATTTAAACATCTCAAGAACAAAGTCAAGCACAGAAGCATGGCTTGTGAGTCACTCAGGAGGGGAATGTATACAGGTCCCTTCTCGGAGATGCAGGCAGATCTCTTCTCGGCCACCTGCTCCTTCCCAGTTGCCCTTGCTCAACAGATATAGGGCTTTGGAAGTTGAAGACCAGGCAAGGGAATATGAAGATGTAGGGCCACTTAAAGAGGTGCCCAGAGTGAGTCAGTCACTGTCATGCCTTAGGACTGCCTCAACTAAAAAGAAAAGGAGTAACCATACTATAATCATAGTAGTAGGTGATTCCTTTCTGAAGGCAACTGAAGGCCCCATATGTCAACTGGATCCATCCCACAGAGAGGTCTGCTGCCTCCCTGGGGCCCAGCTTAAAGATGTTAACAGGAACTTCCCTCGTCTGGTGCAGCCAACTGATTACTACCTGCTGTTGGTAATGTAGGTTGGTACTGACAAGGTTATGGGAAGGAGAACAAAAGCTGTTAAACGATCTTCAGGGCACTGGGGAGAATGCTACATGGCTAAAGGACACAAGTAGTATTCTCCTCCATCCCTCTCTTGGCAGAGAGGAATACTGAACAAAGAAGGAAAGCTCACGAGATTAACAGGTGGCTCAGAGACTGGTGTCACCAACACAACTTTGGGTTTTTTGACTACGGTGAAATTTTCGTGATACCAGGTTTGGTGACAGGTAGAGTTTGTCTGTCTTAAAGGGAGAGAAGGATCCTTGCAAACAAGTTAGTAGGGCTCATAGACAGGGCTTTAAACTTATTTTGAAGGGGGAAGGGGATAAAAACAGGCCCACTAGAGTTGAGCCTAAGGGTAGCAAGCCAGTGCTGGAGTTGAATCCTACATGATCAGCTTCCTTCTAGAAATGTCTGTACACCAGCAGGAAATATGCAGGACGAGTTGGAAGTCTGTGTACAGGCAAGGGATTAAGATCTGGTGGCTACTGCAGAGACATGATGTGACTGTAATGTGGTCATGGATGGCACATCCTTTTTAGGAAAGACAGGCCAGCAAGGGCAAGATGGTGGAGTTGCTCTTTATGTGAAAGAGCACCTGGAATGTAGTGAATTCTGTCCAAGAGAGGATGAGGGGCAAGTTGAGTTTGTGGGTTAGAATTAAGAGGGAAACTAGCGTGTGGTACACTGTACTGGATGTCTATTACCTGATCAGGTTGAGGAAGTTGATGAGACTTTCTACAGGCAGCTGGGCCTCAAAATCACAGGCCCTGGTTCTCATGGGGAATTTCAACCAAATGTCTACTGGAAGACCTACACATCTAGTCACTTACAGTCCAGTAGGTTCCTTCAGTGCATTGATGGTAATTTATTGATGCAAATGGTGGGCGTGCCAACTAGGAAAGGAGCACTAATGAATCTTGTACTCACAAACAAGCAGGATCTGGTGGAACTGGTAAAAGGTTGAGCGCAGCCTTGGCTACAGCAACCACAAGACGGAAAAGTTCAGGATCTTGTGTGGTAGGAACAGAATACCAAGCAGGATTACAACCCTGCACTTGCAGGGCCAACTTTGGCCTTTTCAACCAGCTGCTAAGGAACATCCCATGGGACAGGGTATTAGAGGATAAAGGGGCTCAAGAAAGTCAGACTCTATTCAAAGATCACTTTTTCCAGGCTCAGAATCAGAACATCTCAGCAGGCAGGGAATCAAGAAAGGGATCCAGGAGACCCGCCTGGTTAAACAGGGAACTATTGGACAAACTCAAGGGGAAGAAGGGAGTCTATAGATCATGGAAGGAAGGGATGGCCACTTGGGATGAATACAAGACTTTTGTCAGAGGATGTAGGGAGGCAATTAGGAAAGCTAAAGCCTCATTGGAGTTGTACCCTTCAAGTCAGGTGAAGGACAACAACAAGGGCTTCTTCAAATACATCGCAGATAAAACTAATGCTGGAGGCAATGTAGTCCCACTGTTGAATGAGGCGGATGCCTGGGTGACAGGATACAGAGAAGGTAGAGTTACTGTCTTCCTTGCCTATACTTCTGGAGACTGTCCTCAGGAGCCCCAGATTCCACATGAAGTCAGGTTAAAGGAGGTGACCATCATAGGCAAAACTGACTTGACTTGGGGAAATCAATTTTTAACAACTAAAAATAGAGTGGGATGGTCAGAAAAAAATCCCAAACAAACAAAACTAAAACTATCTGTCCCAACACTCCCTTCCTCTTGTCTCTTTTTTTCACAGTCAACTTAACTCCATCCCTGACTACCTCCTCACTCTGCCCTGAACTTTGTAGAGTGATGGGAAATGAGGATTGCTGATTGTGGTCAGTTCACGTCAGTTTCTCTCTGTCACTCCTTCATCTTTACATGTTTCCCCGGCTCCTGACAGTCTTCCCACTGGCTGCAGTCTTTAGGATAAACCTGCTCTGTTGTGGGTCCTTCTTAGGAGCTACAGCTTATCAAGAATTACTCCAATGTGAGTTCCTCTCTCAGGGCTGCAGATTCCTTCAAGGAAAAACTATCTGCTCTGGTGTGAGGTCCTCCATGAGCTGCATTGTGGGTACCTGCTGCAGCTTGAACTCTTTCATGAGCTGCAAAGAAATGGCTTCTCTCCAGGGGCTACAGGAGTATCAGTATCTCTGCTCAGGTGCCTGAAACACCTCCTCCTACTCTCATCTTGGCCTCTTTCTCACATTTGCTCACTTATTCCTAGGCAACACTGTGCCCTTGCTTACACACTGTAGTGAGTTTACATAGAAAGCTTTTGGTAGCTTTTTTTTAATAAATCATTTTTATAAGCTATATATTTTCATTATTTTTTTGCAATTTATATGTATATGAAAAATAATGTTAATTAAAATTTGTATACCACCTTGTGTCTCTCCAGCTAGCTAGCTAGAACATTTGTGGACATTCTCAAAGCATTGAGGTGTAGTGGTCAGGTATAGGGAGTAGTTTGAAGTATACATTGGCTGTAGTATTGTCAGCCTCAAACATGCATGAATCAGAATATCAAATTATTAATCTACCGTAACACTGGTATTCTTTTAAAATTACCACTTTGTAGACATAACAATGGAATAAGTAAAAGGCCAGACTTTTCATTAAAATCTAAGTATTGCATTGGAAAAAGCTTTTGCAGCTTGGTAAACTGACAATACATTGATTTTTGTCTTAATTATAGAAGAATTTACCATCATTCAATAAATGTTAATTAAGTGTTATTCTTTTTTTTTTCTAATGTATATGTTAATTTAAGTACTGTGTTGGGCAATCATTCTAATGTTTTTAAGTAGCCCAAACAAATTAATTCCAAGTGGTTTATTCATAATATTTCTCTTCCTTGCCTTGCAGTTGTCTGCAGCTCTCTTTGGAAATTTTGTTTGTTTATTTGTTTCAGGATATCTTGTTCCTGAAAATCTCAGCAATTGTTCCAAGAACTAATTCAAGGCTGTTCTAGTTCCTCCTTATGGAATCTTTTCTGTTTTTTTGTTTGTTGGTTTGTTTGTTTTGTTTTGTTTTCTGATTTATTCACTTTTCCTCCCTGTAACTTTGAGTAGCCATGTGTACATTATAAATTTCAATGCTTGGAACTTACCGAGAAAGACTCTGACAAAGTTGTTTTGCCTTCAGAATCTTATCTTCCACACAATCTTGACAAGAGAAGAATTTTTTTCATTATTTTTGTAATAGCTTCTACAGTTTACAACTCTGGGGGTAGGAAATGCCCAGAACTGCTCCCCATGTTGTTCTGTGAAGTATGTCAGAATGAGGCACCAGTACAGACTGATTGCCTTCCTAGTAAATAGTGTTAATTTTTATTTTAACATGTCTTCCCTGAGAGAGCTGTCTAGAGCTATGCCCACCAGCCATTAAAAATGAGTATTCTATCTGTACACAATGGAAAGGAATTATTTTGTTAGATGAAATGCCAACAACTCCCAAGTGTTCATTTAGAGATATTTTTATATATCTCTTATGAACATTTCTGTACTCTTGAAGAATGTCATTGTCCAGATACTAGTTTATGCCTTCTTGCACATCTGCCACATTAAACTTGAAAGATTTCTTTAAATGAGAGAGCATTTTCTTACTAAATTAGATTGCTTCATGCACATACTTAATTTAAATGACAGACACAGTAGATGGTAAAACATATTCCAACTTTTAGTCAGAATAATTTGATAGCTAGCAGATGCCTCACATGTGAAACTGTTAGGAATGTGTTTCAATAGGGACACATATGTATATTTGTAAGTTCATGTGCCAAGGTACTTCAAGATTGTGTTGATTTGGGACATTCTGGAGAGACTTCATTCTGTTAAAGAAATTAAAAAAAAAGATAACACAGCTGGCAGTTCAGGACAGATGATTCAGATGCCATATGCTTCCTGCTGCTTTAAAGACAAATCACAACTGTTTTCTTCAGACTATCACATTGAGGTTTCATAAGCTAAAAAATATTTCTGAGAATATGTACACAGAAAATGCATGGTGGATTTCACTTACAGTAAATGCTGTATATCAAAATTTAGCTTAAAGTCAGGCATAGAGAAATTTCTTAACTGTTTCACTGCAGTGCAACACTAGATATTACAATTGAAATGAGAGAATCCAGTAATGTAACTTTTCAGTTCTTTGGCTACAAATAAACACTCATTTGGTAAAAATTTAATAAAATTTCTGACCTCTTTTATGTTTAACTTGAGGAGAATAAGAAATATTTAAGACTTGAAAGAGACAAATAAAGTAATATGTCAACTTACGTTTTCTCCTAGGCTTTCAAATATTGCTGAAATCTCATTATGCTATTAAAGTATTTTAATGTATAAATTGCAACTATCTGCAAAAAGAAGTATATTTAAAATATATTAATCAAATTTTTATCTGAAGCTTATGCTATGGGACATTGGAGACTGGTTCTGGTCTTGCTGTGCATTAAGGAAAAGTCTTGTTACAGTTCTGTAGTTGCAATTTTACCTGATGCAAGGAAGCCCTCCTCAGCATGTTACTAGCTCTTATGCCTATGTCTCCAGCATTGTTGAAGTACAAAAGCTACAGTAGAATGTATTTCATTAGAAGGTTTAGCCAAAGTAAGTTGCAGTCTGTCTATCTCTCTTTTGTAGGTAGTCTTGGAAAGTCATAATCATAGAAATGTTGGTTGGAAGGGTTTTCTAGAGGCTACTTAACTTCCTGTCCAAAAACTGGTGCCAAGAATAGACTGCATCAGACACAGATTTGTCTAGTCGAGTGTGGAAAATACCAAGGATGGAGATTCCTCAGTCTCTTGATGTAAGCTGTTCCATTTCAGCACCACTCTCCTAGTAAAGAAGGATGCTAATTCCATTTGCACCTCTCCCAATTCAATTAGTGGCTATTTCCCCTTGTTCTATGGGATGTTAACTTTATAGAAACATTTGGTTCCAATGTCTTTGTGATCCCCTTCAGGTGACTGTAGGCTGCCCTTAAATCAGTATTTATTCTCTTCTTTGCTGCACTGTATAAACCCAGAGCTCTCAACCTCTGTACACCAGGCTTCCAAATATCTTATTCAAAGCTTTTACTCAACACTGAGAACTCTGACAGCTCTTTTAACTCCAGGTTTTACTATGCATATAACAGGTAAAACAAGTTATCTGATTTATGTCAGTATATTTATGCCATAGAGTGCCATAGAAAGAGCCACAGGGCTCAAAAGTCTCAGGCTTCGGCCCAGGAAAATGTCCTCATCTATTGCATGATAATTGTTTGAGCACTTAAAAAAAGTAAAAATCTTTTAATAGTCAATTTGTAAAAGTACTTATAAAGTGTATAGAACAACATGGAAGCTACAAATTAATTTATATGTGAAAAGTTGTTAATGTTAGATAAGCTCATAAACTGACATTGATACATAAGGTTATATTTGTATTCAGAATGTTTATTGTTTGTGAATTAAAATGGAAAAAAAATACATGAGCTAAAATAATAAAATAAAGGTCCAAAAAGGACACTATTTCAAAGAAAGATCTTTAATCTATGTCTGCTATATTTCAGAAAATTAAAAGTTTGGGTTGATGGTACAATTTAAATCAAATACCTAGTCATAAAGATTTTTTTGCATACCATGCTAAACAAAGCAAAAAAAATAATTGTATAGATCATTAATTGTTTTTCTTAGTTATATGATAGAGTCAGGATTTTAAAGTATTAACTGCTTTCAAAGATTATGGTAATTAATCAAATTAGGGGAAAAATAGTAAGCCAGCTCAGAGGTAGTTGCAGGCTTTAGAAGCCAAGCAGTCAACTTTAAGTGATATGAAATCCTTTTCAGCTAATGGGATCAAAGTTTTAACAAATATTAACTCAGTCTTTTCTGTAAACTAAAACTACCTGTTTTGCGGAAATAGGTTTTGA
Organism: Urocolius indicus; assembly: GCA_013401255.1. NCBI lineage: Eukaryota > Metazoa > Chordata > Aves > Coliiformes > Coliidae > Urocolius > Urocolius indicus. The sequence goes on from WBNH01014222.1 coordinate 16,322, forward strand.
CTAATTCATTCCACTTCCCAAGCAAACTGATTCCTATGAATGTAACTACTGTTCATAATGGCTTGAAACAATCCTACTTTTGAATATAGATCGTCTGTTTATTCATTATTACTTCATTTATTTTGGTTTCAATGTGTCAAAGTCATGTGGTCCTGTTTATGCTTGGTAATTTGCTGAAGCATTTGAAATGAGAATAAGTATTTATGAACAGCAAATATCTTCATTTGCATATCAATGTGGTTATTTGTACAGAATAGAGCTATTCTCCACATGCTTAAGAAAAAAGAAAAACAGCATACCCATCAGTGTCTCTAATATACTTGCCAACTAATGAGGCACATAAATGACTCAACAAGTACAGAAAACTGCATTGTGCTTTAATTAACAACTGATTTGGAAGCAAGATAAGAGGGCATGAGACTTCTCAGTTTCCTTTTTTCCATCATTTCCATGTTTTAGATTGAGCAGTTCAAAGAGAAGCAGAAACAACCTGCTAAGGTCAGATCAGAAATGAGTATTTATGAGCCTTTTTGCAGTTCCCTCATCTCCCCTGCTTAAAACCATCTAAGACATCCCTTCTTCAGAGTTGCAGATAGGGGTGACTACTTGAGCTCTCTGTGGCAGTGGAAACCTTGAATCAAGACTCTGCTGTAGAGAAGCAAGAATAAAAAACTACCTATGAATTAATTGTTACTCTAACTTCAGTAGAACTGAACCAGAATTAAGGACTTTCAGTGTAGCTTGCATTAACAGAAATAAAATGAATATTCACAGATGTGAAACAAGGTTTGTTTTTTTTTTTTTAATGTTATATCTTGCAAGTACTGCACTGAATGACTGGGTAAAAAGAATGAGCTACAGATGGTCCACACTTGGGAGCTGATTTGTCTGCCATGGTATTCAACAGTGATGGATAAGATGCCTCACTGGAAATAAAAAGTCTGTTTCTTTTGTGAGCTGCAAATTTCCTAAGAAAGAAATTTTCATGAGATAATCATTGCCTTTTTCTAGATACTATATATAATGAGGTAAGGATAATCTTGTTAGAAAATGTTACCTCTTATTTTTGTAGTGTATCTCTTTTAAATATCAGATGTGCAAATATTTACAGGTATAGCAGATATAACAAAATAATACAGGATATCTGTAGAATTAGTGTCTTGGTAGAAAACAAAGAATTTGATTTGGCAATGAACCTGGCACACTATATTTCAAGAACTCATAATTACATATGCTCATTTCCTCCCACAATTATTTATGAGGTGGGTAGATTAAAAAAATCTCTTCCTATCCGTAAGTAATTGATGACGTGTACCACACAATGTAATTAAGAAATGAAAAAGAGATTATCATAAGCTTTGAATGTTCATTATTCTTTACAAAGATTGTATGATTTCAAATTATGTGGCCATCAAAATCTAAAAATTAATGTCTATGGATAAACAAATCTAACTAAAATAACACTTTTACTCTCACTCAAAAGTCAGTTTAGTATTTCATAGGAGACATTAAAATTATAGTTTGAATAAAAGCATACTATCCCCATGCATCAATACAGGCTAGCAATTGACCTGCTGGAGAGCAACTCTGCAGAGAGAGACCTGGGAGTCTTGGTTGATAATAAACTAAACATGAGCCAGCAATGTGCACCCGTGGCCAAGAAGGCCAATGGCATCCTGGGATGCACCAAGAAGAGTGTGGCCAGTAGGTCGAGGGAGGTTCTGCTCCACCTCTACTGTGCCCTGGTGAGGTCTCATCTGGAGTCCCGTGTCCAGTTCTGGGCTCCTCAGCTCAAGAGGGACAGAGAACTTCTGGAGCGAGTCCAGCAAAGGGCCACCAACATGATCAGGGGACTGGAGCATCTTCCTTATGAGGAAAGGCTGCAGGACCTTGGTCTGTTTAGTCTAGAGAAGAAGAGACTAAAGAGGGATCTTATTAATACTTATAAATATCTAAATGGTGGGTGTCAGGAGGTTGGGGCATCTCTTTTTTCTGTTTTATCTAGCAACAACACAAGGGGTAATGGGACACAAAAAGTTCCATTTAAGCATAAGAAAAAAACATTTCACTGTGAGAGTGAGGGAGCAGTGGAACAGGCTGCCCAGGGAGATTGTGGAGTCTCCTTCCTTGGAGATCTTCAAGATCCAACTGGGCAGTTCCTATGCGACCTGATCTAGGTGGACCTGCTTCTGCAGTGGAGTTGGACTAGATGGATTTCTAAAGGTCCTTTTCAACCCCTGCCATTCTATATTTCTATGATCCTAGGATACTAGGAGCTTTACAATTTACTTTATAAACTGCCCTTATAATCTTAATAAGATATGTTCTTTTTATAGTAACCTTTACTCTTAATAAACAACTTATAAATAAGAAAGCCTCCCTACAGTTATTATAGATGCCTAGGATCTTGAAAAGATTGCTCCATAATTGCAAAGCTCAGGAATTGTTCAGTAAGTTGGCTTTCAAGAGTATGTCTTTTTTTTAAACATTATTATGAATAACAACTTGTTTTTAATTAAAAGCAATTAAGTTCTAGAATTTATTACTGTACAAAAAGGAACAAAGTAACAGTGTACATATGTATGTACAGACATTCTTAAGTGTGTAGCATATACACAAGTTATCAATTCTTTTTACGTTTCAACAAACAATATTCAAAGAACTATAAGGCAAAATCAATATGAATTTTAACAGTTCATTTAATTGGCTGGAGACTGGACAAGTACTTTAGAAACCAGAGAAAACCAGAAGCTTTGTAATAGTAGATGAATTTTATGGAGGACACCTCTGGAAAAACTGGAACTATGCATCCATTAATTTTATCCGGCCTTCAAGGACCTTTATAGTTTGAAGCCATGAACTGGTTCTCCAGTTGGGTAAAGATTATCTTTTTACACTTTCAAATTTGAAAGTTCATTTTAGTTCTAGAACCCAGTTTTTCCCATATAATACTTTTTCCCTTTAAGAAAAATATCTTTTTATCTGATCATTTCTAAGCTATCTGGGATCTATTGCCCATCTGTTTTTTTAAGTTCTAGCTGGGAATTTTTGAGACCTTCAGATCTATGTGTCTCACTTTTTGAACTATATAATGCTCACTTTATAGAAGATTCTCTCTCTTGTTTATTCTTTGTTCATCTTCAGTAGCTGCCTAGACATTTTCCATGTTAGAAAGATCTATTCTTACCAGTGAAGCTTAATTTCTGTTACGTCTGCTCCTTTGCCCAAACCAGATCTCACTGACACTGCAGTTTCACTGCTTGATTTCTCTCATTTCTTAAGCCCAAGTATTATGGGGAGAGTTAATAGAAGACTAGCTTTCATCATTTTTCAGGAATATAGGATACTGATTTAAAAAATTAAGCCCCTGTGATTCAAATGGACTAATGTCCTGGTTTCATCTGGGTTAGACTTAATTTTCTTCCCTGTAGCTGACACAGGACTCTGCTTTGGTTCTGTGCTGAAAAACATTGGTCACATAAGAATGTTTTGGTTATTGCTGAGCAGCTCTTGCACACTGTCAAGGCCTTTTCTGCTTTTCACTCTGCCCTACAGGGCATAGACTGTGGGTGCACAAGAAGCTGGGAGGGAGTATGGCCAGGACAGGTGATATGACCTAGCCAAAGGGGCTTTTCCACACATAAAATGTCGTGCCCAGTATATAAACTGATGGAGCTGACCAGGAGGGCAGCTTGTTGCTCAGGCATCAGTCACTGAGTGATGAGCAATTGAATTGGGCATCACTTCATTTTTTTCATAGGTTTGTTTGTCTCTTTTTGTTATACTCCTTTTCATTGCAATTATCACTATTATTATATTTTATTCTACACAGAATCATTTATTTCACAGAAAATTTATGATCTTCTGATTAATTAGAGACATTGAATATGTGTATCTAAAATTTGGAACCTGTCTTAAAAACACAATTATTTTGTCATCCATCTGCATCTACAGTAGAACAGAACTCTTTAACAGTTTTTTATTTATTTGTTTTATTTTTGTTTTTTTAAGTAACAGAAAAGACCTACTGGGAATTGGAAAAATGATAGAGATATTACCTTATGAGAGCTCATGTGTGAGACTGAAGGGTTCACATGAGAGAGAGAAAGGGGTTACATATCACAAAAGAAAAAAGGCACAAAACCAAATGTGCCTATGTCATCTACTGATATATTTTTTCAGAGTTGAAATCCATGAGAAAATTTCTGCAATGGATTCACAATTAGATTCCTCTTTTCCATTATTGTCACAGATGCTGTAGGAAGACAGTCATAGAATAAGCCAATCCTTCCTTTCTGATGCCTCAGCAAGTACAGCCTTGATATACTTCACTATTCAATGGTACCATGTACTTACGAGAGTTCAGATGGTGTACTATCTTCAACTTGGTTAATCTAGAAAAGACACTTTTAAAAATCTGTTAAATGAAGAAAAGAGAATTTATGCTATCTCCTTAGTAAGTTGGGAGAAACTTCTTACCCATGTTTCAAAATATGTATGGTCTTATAAGGATCAAGGAAGAAAACCTTGGGTTCTGAAGTCTGATTTCTGCACAAAATATAAAGGTAATTTTAACCCTCTGGATCTGTTTCAGATAGTTCAAGACTTTAGGCCTCATCCCTATACATATCAGGACCTCTTGAGATCTGTCATTATCCATTATCTCCCAGCAAACTAAGCTATCCATTTTCCTCATCCTAGTGTCTTCGACTTTGGCATTTCTGAAATTCTTTACTTTCTTTCATGTAGTAAACCATTGCTTCTGTCTTGTCCTGTCCTGAGAAAGAGCTTGATTGATTTGCCAGTTCTGAAGAGAATTTAGGCTCCACTCTTCATTCTGTCATTTCATGACTGATGGTGTCAGTACATGTAGACTGTTGATATCTCTGCTATATATCTTTGCCTTGAGACACTGGGACATCAGAACTTTACTAAGGATTTTGAAGAAGTGCAAGTGAAAAGCAACATAGGATTGGAACAAATACTTAGGTCCCTTAAACTGGACTTCTCAGGTGAAATCACTTAAGAAAGTTATCACATGAAGTGAGGACCTGTGATATCCAGAGGCAAGACTACACAATCTGGTCTTTGTAGAGTTCTCTTTCTGTATAGCTAAAAAAAAAAAAAAAATTAACAAAACGAACAAAAAAAAATAAAAAACCTAAACCAGACTAGTAAAAATTCTTACACAATTTTATGATTTTTTTCTTTCCTAAATTTAAGAGTCTACACTTGCTCTTTTTGAATTTCATTAGATTTCTCCTGTCCCAGCCCTCTAGCATGTCCAGGTCTTGTTGGATGGCAGCACAGCCTCCTAGTTTGTCAGCCACTCCCCTCAGTTTACTATCATCAGCAAACTTGCTGACAGTGCCCTCTCTTCCGTCATCATAGTCATTAATTAATATATTGAACTGTACCTGAGGGACTCCATCAGATATAGGCCTGCAACTAGTCTCTGCCCCATAGATCACAACTCTCTGCTTTCTTCCCTTCAACCAATTAACAGTCTACCTCACTACCTGATCAGCTAGCCCACATCTTCTCAGTTTTGTTGTGAGAATGCTGTGGGAGTCATTGTCAAATGCTTTAGTGAAATCGAGATAAACCACATCCACTCTACTACCACTACCATGGCTATCAGGTTGGTCAAACATGACTTGCCTTTGGTAAAGCCATGTTAACTGCTCCTAATGACCTTCTTTGTCATTTTAATGCCTGGAGACAGCACTCAGGATAAGTTGTTCCATCACCTTTCCAGAGATGGAAGTGAGGCTAACTAGTCTGTAGTTATCTGACTCCTCCTTCTTGCTCTTTTTGAAGACTGATGTGACATTTGCTTTTTTCCAGTCCTCAGGCACCTTGCCTCTTCTCCACAACTTACTGAAGATGATGGAGAGTGGTTTAGCAATGACTTCTTCCAACTCCCTCAGCACCCTCAGGTGCATCCCATCAGGGCCCATGGATTTATGCACATCCAGATTCTCCAACTGATCCTTAACCCAGTCCTCATCAACCAAACAAAACTCCTTTAACCTGACTTCCTCTAGAGTCTGGGGCTCCTGCGGACAGTCTTCAGCAGTATAGACAGAGGCAAAGAAGGGATTCAGTAATTCCCTAGCATTTTTTCATGTTTATATGAAGTTATGAGGAATATGCTTAACTGTAATATAAATCTCATAGCTACCTTTTCATTTTTGTTATTTTTCCAATTTGAAGTGCACATTAAAGCTAACAGCTTCAGTTCTCTCTCTCTGAGCAGTTTTGCATCTAACATAAACTTGAACTTGAAAGCACAGGAAGATCTGTTGAGTTTATTTGGTTTTGTTTACTCTGGATTGTGCCCATGTTAAACATAAAATGAGAATTGCCCACATTAAATGAGAATTAATGTAATTTAATTCAAGGAGAAAATTCTAAAAAACTCATAATAGGCTGTTTGTGTGGTCTGAGGAAATATATTAATTGAAGCACTTTCTTCTCTTGTACTTCCTAGTATTTTTTAAAGACTAATTTGTCAGCAGTAAAGACCAATATATGCTATTAAATGAATTTACTAATCTTTCTCATGGTACTCATGTAGATTTCAGTGTTATATATGGTGGTACCTTTTACAAAATATCTGTTTATCTTTTATTGAAGGGGGAAGAGTTTTAGCTGTTTATCCTAGCTGATAGGTATGTTCTGAATTATAACAAAGGGCTTTAAGTTGTTTTCTGTTATGATTCACAGTGATACTACAAATCTTCCCTTTATTGATTAATTCCAAGGAGCTGGATTTATCTTCAGTGCAAAAGTGAGCTGTGTAGTGAGTCAGGATCAGTTTTCAAGATAATCCTATAATTACTGTGTATATAATCGGATGCTGGATACTTTTCAAAGAACCATAATAAAAAGGGGGACTGTATGGACAAAAGAGGCTATTTACTCTTTAAAACATAGGTTGAACACAAAAATAACTGTTGCTACAAATAAAACTATATACTTCCAGCAGAGCAGACAAATACACAAATATAAATCTTATCCAATGTATAGATCCTCTTCAATGTAAAGAAAGTGCTTTGTTAGTATTGTCTGACATATTTTATTTATTTGTTTAATTCAGACTTTTCCTGTGCAAATGACATACTACCTGTACAGCATTCTAGTACAAATTTCCAGAAATCTATATCTGGAAAACAATAAACTCTGCAATCTCACCCAAGAATATTGATCTAAAATTTATTCCACTGTTAGATTGTTTTACATGTATAGCTATCTATAATTAACCAAACTCTGTCTGATCTTTTAAAACTCAAGAGGAAACTGAAATGTAGAATTCACTAGGTCCATGTAGGTAGCTGGAATTCAACTCCCTACTTGGAGAAGTGTATTAGAGTACCTACATCTTCTGAGCAGCTTTTCTGTGGGTGAAGGGGTGATGCTATGGGTTGGTTGGTTTGTTTGTTTTTTTACTTTCAAAAAGTGACTGCAAAAAACCACAAGTGAGTAAGGATGGGAGAGGATGGAGCTATTAATTTCTACTACAAGGCAATGGATTCCAGTGGGAAGTGAACCACAGCCTTTTGTGGTTTAATGCAAAAAACAAACTGCAGTCACAAGACAGCTGCAAGTACGAGGCAACACACTGTAAAAGGCAATATAGAAAACCCCATACAAGTTGTTTATCATTAATGACTTTCATAATATGAACATCTCCTGCTTGTTCAATATTCGAGCATTATCACCAATGTAATAAACATTCACGTTGAATCTATCCTCTAAAACTGAAATCTTAGAACATGAGCACATGCTATGCATTGTTGGCACTCTGGACATCAAATGTGAGTGTGATAGAGCTTTTCAGGAGACAAAAAGAAAAGGAAAAGCAGGAAGAAATTTAGGACATTTCAACAATTCCCAAATGCTATTTTTACTTCAATAGGACAATCATTCTGGTGGCTGCCAGACTGTGGATATTTGTCCAAAAATCTTTCCTTTTAGTGGATACTAGGGAGGTCAGATTCCAAGCTAAAACAGCAGGTCTCCAATGATGTAAGCCATTTTTATTAATGTTTTTCTAATATCTGGCATGATGCGTAAGTTCTCACAAATTTATAAGTTTATAATTTTAAGAATAAAATTATTAATTTTTCCTGAAATAAGTTTGGGAAATATTTTACTTAATCATTTGACTCTACATTTCCTTCATTTTACTCAGTCTCTTTACCAAACAATTTCTTTGCACATAATGAAACACAATTTTCCACACCAGTAATAAGAAAATAAATGTCATGGAGGCTAAATTGATATTCACCTAAATTTTCAAAACAAAAAGGCACTTCTAAGTCTCTCAGTAAGCGTATTCACATATATACTTTCAGATTCCATAGAATGAAAGCTTGCTAAGGAAAGCATCATTAAAAGCACTCTTGTTGTTAGTGTAAATGAGCTGTTACTACTCTCTAATACCATACTGTCACATGAAGGGTGAGAGCTAGAAATTTGCCTCTCAGACATCCTCTGGGAGACTTTCACTGAAAACAGTTCTGTAGAGTCAATGGTTAGAATTTGGTTTATGAGCCACAATTTCAGAATGCTGGAAAATAAGTAATGTATTAAGGTGACAGATATAACAGATTTGAGGTTGCTGTTGATAAACACACTTACTGCAATAGTGCTGATATATGATAATGTGGTAGTTTGACCCTGGCTAGATGCCAGGTGCCCACCACGCCACTTGATCACCCACCTCCTCAGCAAGCCAGATAAGGGGAGAAAATAAGACAAATGTCTCGTGGGTTAAGATAAAAGCAGTTTAATATAGAGATAGCAAAGCCGCGCGCGCGTCAGAAGCAAAGCGAAGCAGATAAAGCTGTTACTCTCTACTTCCCATCAGCAGCGATGTCCGGCCACCTCCCGAGAAGCAGGGCTTCAG
>WBNH01014222.1:25325-45762 GCA_013401255.1 Urocolius indicus
ATAACTTAGGTGTCATGCATCAGAAAAAGAATGAGACTCACAAATATTATTTGGGCCATCATGTTCCCAGGTCCCTTTATCTTTTTCAAAAATCACACAGCCAACTTAGCAAAGCTATCAATAGTAGAGCGCAGCACCATCAGTGTTAGTAGCGACATGTTCCCAAACATTACAAAGTGGAAGATAAGCTGAATCTACACACTACTACAGATAAAATGGAAGCAATTCTTATCTTGGGGATTCTTTGCCACAGAGTGAAATAGGTGTCCCTACCTTGGTGGAAGAAGAGGAGGACAGCCCGTCAAACATCTTGTCTAGGTTTTCAGTCTCTTTCTCCCTGATGCATCTTTCTCCCTCTAAGATAGGTTGAGGAATGGAGAGAAAAATACTCAAAAAAAACTAAAGGTTAAAAGAACTAAAAGAACTGCCTTAAAGAGCAAAAGTCTCTATCTCCCTCTCTCTGGGGTGATGTTTAAAATTATTTGGGTGGAGAGTTGAGGAACATAGTAATAAATGTTTAGCATGTACCTCTATCAGCTCTTTACCATAGTCAGGTAATTCCCACAATTTATAGCCAAAACAGTACCATCTTGCCATCACATGGCTTCCACCGTCAGCTGCTCCTCCAGATCTCTCAGGCCTTCAGATCCCAGGTTTGCACATCAGATAAGGGGGCACTTTTAATCCTTTGTATGTGACTGCAACACTACAACTTGACTCTTTAAGTCAGTCTTGGAATTATTGAGATGTATAACTAAGACATTGTTGTCTACTTCAGTTGTGCAGATTTCATCAGTAGAAATATAAGCTCTAAGTCAGCAATGACATATGATGCAAATGAAACAAGGATATAAGAAAAAAATGCAGCACTGCTAATAAGTGCTAATAGTAATGTCAATTAAGTTTTCAATTGTCATCATAATCAACAGTCTACAAGAAATGAAAGTGACTAGCTCCTCTGTAACATTTGCTATTAGAGAAGAGCAAAACAGAAAGTTTTCTTCTTTCAGAGGGAGGAATTGGGGCATATAAACTATCTGGTAAAGTGACTAAAATTATGAAAGACTAGAAAAAAATGAACCTCTATCTCCTGGGGGAAGGCTTAACTAATATGATGAACTCTGTAATATTTTATAAACTAACTCATTAAAATCGTACCAGCCTTAAGGAATGAATTTCTGTAATAAAATATGATATAATTTAACAAAACAACAAAATCCCCTGCTGCTATTCTCTGGAACAGTATAGTAAAGTAAAAGAGATTGTTCTAATGAACTATAAGAGTCATTGTGGTCTTAATGCATGCATTTCTTAGGAGACAATAATCAGACTCTGTCAGTGTGCAGGTAAAAGGAGTAAACTTTTCACTAACTACATTTTAGCTTTTATGAATGTATTCAAAAATGAGTTGTGGTGGATTTTATGTGTTCATTGATCAAAGCCATTACTCTCTTGATGTAACAGTGCCTGAATTATCTCTTTTTTATTAATTTATATATGCTGACCTGTATTTGTAATTCTCTCATGGAAAAGAGAGGAACAAAGTCAGATAGATTGCAACCTGTGAGTTAGATGATTTGTCACTGGCATTCTTAGAAATAGAGTCTGAAATTTATTCCATTACAGATGGATTTACCGAGAGTCCCAGAAAACACATTCCTATCAAGACTATTGTTTGCTCAGAGAGATAATATTGCCATATCTTCATTCTTCTACCAGTAATCGACCCTGTACCACACTCTTGCCTATAGTATAACCTATTTTGAGGGCTTTGAAAAACTTAGTTATCCACTTCATCATTGCTTTTAAAACAATCTGGTTGAAAGGTTTCATGATTGTCACAAGGACTTCTCAGTTAATACATTCCCAGGTCATAGAATCAAAGAATCTTAGATGTTGGAAGGGACTTTGAAAGATTATCTAGTCCAACTCTCTTGCCAGAGCAGGACCAGCTACAGTAGGTCACAGAGGAGTCCTCATTTAAGTCTATATGTGTTCCAAAAGGGGATTTCAGGTATTCATCCAGCAAAAGCTTTATCCTACCTTTTCTTTTGCCTAAAATCAGGTATTTGTTTGAACTAAAAGCTTCTACACTGTCTTATTTAAATTTTTTACCTTTTCATGAAATAAATTAGTTCTAATTTCTTTTCCTTCCTTTGAATTAGTGAATCGACAGCTCTTCTCAATTTCCTTCAAGCATCTGACAAAGAGGTATGCATTTAAAGATAGCAAACTGAGTAAACCCAGGATTTATATCCAAAACAGGACTGCCTTGCCACTGTAAGACTTCCTCTTAGCTGCTTCTCTTGTTAATCTCACAGGCCTCCCCTTCCAAGGTCTGTACAAGACGTAAGTGGGCATTGACACTTTTTACACTTTGTGTGTGATTCCCATTCAGTAAAAATCAATATTTCCCATTATGCTTTCTTAATCGCCAAACAATTAACCATATGGTGATAAATAATTTCAGTTAAATATCAAATTATTTTCAGGCAAAATTTCAGTTTGTCATTGACTTGATGATGAGCGAATATGTAAAATGACAAATGAAGAGAAATATCTCATTCAACATACAACATGAAAATACTCAGTTTTGGGAGATATTTTTATCTTGCATTTTTTTCAGTCACAGAATAAGATACAAGAACTTCCTTATTTCATTCACTTATTTCATTCACTTTTCTTTTTTGGATTGTTAAAATTAATTTTTTTTTATGGTACAAGTAGCATCTCATACTTTATTTTTTTCTTAAGCTCTGGATTAGAGAGTTTAATTTGTGGTTTTTGATAGATTTTTAGTTCCCTTTTTCAAAATTAGATAGTTTTGCTGTCAACATTAGGTTTGTCATGAATATAACTGATTAAATTTCATAGATAAAAAATTAAAAGTGATTGTTTGGTAAATTCTCACTATGAATAGGATGGTCAGAATAGACCCTTTAATGATTATAAGGGAGCTTAGTAACATGTCAGTACAATGGTGACTCTTTTATAGTTAGAGGAAACAGAACACTTGAAAAACTATGAATATTTAAGCTTCTATGTGGACAAAAAAGGTCATTTTGTTTATGCAAAAAAAATCATTACAGAAATGATTTTAGTGAAATTAAAAATTTTGACATTTAGTAAATACAGTATTATCAGAACTTAGCAATTACAATAAAAATCTCTTTCTTGTCTTCCTATGAAGAAAGACTGCAACAAACTAATAAACCCTACAATACGCAACTGCTTATGTTTTTTCTTGTTGTTTTGTTTTATTAAGTTATTATATTTCACATATGTGTTTTGTTTTTAGCTATATGTAATTATCCAAAAATGTCTGAAAGCTACTGTACAGGTACTCTGTTATTTAGATTAACAGTTTCCATATGGTTCATACTGAATGAAGGGCATAGTCTGAAATCTACTAAAATAATTTTTGGCAGTTAATTACATGGATATAGATATGGGTTTTCTTATCAAGAAATGTAATGGAACATGTATTGAAATTCAGAGAATACTAAGTCTTAATGTAATGAGACCAATTATACTAAAATTAGAAACTAAAAGAAAAAGGAGGTGTGTCAAAGTGGAAACTTCCATAAGAAGCTCCAGTTATTGCAAATTATTCTGTTACAAATAGTTCCTTTCTATCTCTATAGCTGGGTAAAAGCAAAAAGCTGCTATTTCCATTTTTGGAGGAAAGAAAAAGCAAACTGAGGGAAAAATATCTGATTATGTTTGAAATTTGCAGGTGCAATAAGCTACGTGACAAAATTCCATAAGCTAATATACTCTGTCTTCCTAAATCAAAGTATGTATACATGGTGATTTAGCCCAATGTCCACCCAGTCATAAAATCACTCCCTCTCCAAAACTGGGCAGGAGAGAGAAAGAAATATAACAAATGCCTTGTGAGCTGAGATAAGGATGGAGAGATCACTCAGCAATTAGTGTCACGGGCAAAACAGACTCAACTTAGGGAGAAAAAGGTTTGATTTATTAAAGAAACAATAAGAGTAGGAAGATGAGATATAAAACCATCTTAAAACCACCTTCCCTCACCCCTCCTTTTCCTGGGACTCTCTTTCCTCCCCTCCTAGTGGCACAAGTGTTGGGGGATGAGGGTTGTGGTGAATCCATTACAGAAGAACTTTGCCACTGCTTCTTCTCAGGAGGAGGACTTCTCACACTGCCCACTGCTACACTGTGGAGTCCCTCCCCATGGGAGACATTCCCTCGTGAACTTCTCCAGTGTGGGTCCTTCCCATGAGGTGCATCTCCTCATGAACTGCTCTGGCATGGGGCCTCTCACAGGGCCAACTCCTCACATTCTTCTCCAGTGTGGGTCATCCAGAGGGAGAACAGTCCTGCAGGGACAGGCTGCTCCAGCCTCAGCCCCTAACAGGATCACAAGTCCTGCCAGCAAACCTGCTCTGGCATGGGCACCTCCCCTATGGACTCCTAGATCCTGCCAGGAACCTGCCCCAGGGTGAACTTCTTACAGACTCAAGGCCTCCTTCAGACATCCACCTGCATCCAGCCCTCTATGGGCTGCGAGTGGGTCTCTGCTTCCCGATGGTCCTCCATGGACTGCAGGGGGACAACCTGCTTCACCATGGTCCTCATCACATATCACAGGGGAGCCTTTCCAATACCTAAGCACCCTCCTTCTCCTCCTTCTCCACTGACCTTGGTTTCTGTGGAGATATTTTTACATTCTCCCTCCCTGTTGCTGCTGCAGTTTTGCAACTGCGTAACAACTTCTTCTCCTTCTCAAATATGTTATTCACAGAGGCATTACCTTCATCACTAGTTGGCCAGGCCTGGGTCAGATGCCGAGTCCAGCTTAGAACTGACTGGTCCTAAACCTGTCAGCTACAGGGGAAGCTTCTGGCAATTCTTTTTTTTTTTTTTTTTTTTTTTTTTTCTTTTAAAAAGCNTTTTGTTTCAAGAAGCCATCCCTGTAGCCCCCCTGCTACCAAAAAACCTGGCCCGGACGAAACTACTACAGTATAATAATTCTATATTGTCTAAATGCCACACAAATGTTTGTACTTGTTTAGATTCTCCTAGTAAAGTCTGCAATTTCTACTAATATAGAAAAAAAAATCAGTTTTTTTAATGACTTCTAATAGTGGCTTACTGAGTACACTGAATTTGAGTTCTGGTATGTATTGGGTTTGTCTGGCAAGGTTTTGGTAGGAGTGCTGGGGAGCTACAGAGTTGGATTCAGTGAGAATCTGATAGAAAGTTTATTCTATGTCTGATAAGAGCCAATGTCAACTGTCTCCAACGTGGACCCACTGCTGACTAAAGGCTGACTCCATCAGTGATAGTGGTTACACCTATGTGAGAACACACATGAAGGGGAAGAAAACCCTGCTCAACTTCACCTGAGGAGAGAAGTGAGAATATACGGGAGCAATATCTCTGCAGACTGCAACATCAGTGAAGAAGGAAGGGGAGGAGATACTCCAGGCACTGGAGCAGAGATTCTCCTGCAGCTTGTGGTGCAGCCCATGATGAGGCAGGCCTTGCCACTGCAGCCCATGGACATCCACAGCAGAGCAGAGCAGAGGTCCACCTGCAGCCTATGGAGGACCACAAACCAGAGCAGGTGGATGCTTGAGGGAAGCTGTAACCCTGTGGGAAGCCCACACTGGAGCAGGTTTTCTGTCAGGGTTTGTGACCCTATGCAGGACTCATGTTGGAGTAGCCTGTTCCTGAAGGACTTCTTCCTTCATGGAAGGGACCCATGCTGTAGCATTTCTTGAAGAACTGCAGCTCATGGGGAGGACTCATGTTAGAAAAGTTTCTGGAGAACTCTCTCCTATGGGAGGGACATCATATTGGAGCAGGGGAAGAGTGTGAGGAGTCCTCCTGTTGAGGACAAAGGAGTAGCAGAAATAATATGGAATTAGTAACTGACTACAATTGCTGTTCCCCATCCTGTGCTGCTGAGGAAAAGGAGGTAGGGAAAAATCAGAAGTTGAGCCTAAAAGAAGGCAAGAGTGGAGAGAAGTCATATTAAAATTTAGTTTTATTTCTCATTATCCTACTCTCATTTGATTAGAAACAAATTAAACTAATTTCCCTGACTCATGTTCACTTTGTTCATGACTGTAGTTAGAGTGATCTGCCTGTCTTTGTCTCCACTCATGAGTCTTTTGTTACGTGTCCAGCTGAGGATAGAGCAGTTTTAGAGTACACCTGATATCCAGTCAGGGTCAATCCACTACAGGTCATTAATAAATCTCATTTATAGTATAACTTCATTTTAGTAAATTTTTAGCAATATTTTGTAAAAAAAATAGATTATTTTAAAAATTATATTCCATAAAAATATGATGTACCTTTCTCATAACACTAAAAAGATTTTCCAATGACATTCTGCTATTTGTGGGGACAGTTCAGGAATATGACAATCTGATACTTTTGAAACTAATATACCAATAAAGAAAAAATGTGACAAGCAAAGTGGAAAATACTGATTGTATTAGAAATTCAATCTTAAAACTAGGTACCATAACACTAGTATTTAATGGCTTTAGAAGAATAGATTTTGGTTCAGAGAGGAAGCTTTGAATGATTTATGGAGCCTTATTAATATTATTGTCTTGTGAAAACAAAATGGCCGTTTAAGTACAACACTTTCCCTCAAGGAGTACTTAAAAAATGTTTTGTTATCTCAGATAAATGATCTTTATACTATGCAAAAAATGAGAAAAACCATATTCTACCTCCTGTTGCCAAACTAATACAGGCCTCTATTTTAGAAGACCTGTAGAAAACATATTCTTCAGCTGAACATTTGTGATTGAATTTATATGAACATTGAAACATTACAGAAAAAAATGCATTAGGACACTGAAAGGATTTATTGTAAGAGGTGTAAAGGATTTTTGAGATTCAGAGATATTGTCCCAGCTAAAATGATTAAAAAATATTATTAAAAAAAACACATGAATTGCTCTTTCTTGAAATGCTTGTACTTGCAGTGGGGAAATACGTTTTTATAGCACTTCTGTACAAAGTATTTGTAGGAAAGCCACATTTTATCTAATGAAAAGTGAAATTTGCACCTGCTTAATATTTTTCATACTGCATTTAACTTTCTGAATTATTATTCTATTAACTGTAAGAAGTGTTTAATTAAACAACATGTTTCCATGCTCTTAGCTTCAAACTCTGACTTAGGAGAACTGAAACAGAAATTAATTTCTTCTGATTTTTTTCACTATAAAGTTACAAACAGGTGAATTAGTTGTTTGTGTCATTACGAGATTACTTTACTGAAGCTACCATTTCATGATTTTGAGAAGTGCTCACACTGCAGTAGGAAATTAAGTTTACTAGTTCTATTTTCCATATCTCTGTAATTCAGGTACTGTAATCCAGAAGGTAGGAAGGTATATACAATGGATTAGCATGTTTTTGTAGTCTCAAAACATATAAATAATACTGCATCGCAACAAACTCCCCAAATGAAGTGGCCTGAGAGTTTATTACAAAATCACATATTCAAATTAGAACTAATGAACAAAACTTAATTTAAAGTTAAAATTATCTCAGTAAACTTTCAAAACTGAGTTTTCTATGGCGGTGGTTTAGTAGGTCTTAATGTATAAGGATTATTCTAACTTGGAGGAAAAATGTCCGCCTTTGGACATACTCTTTACAGAAGTATGACCTAATGTATGTCTTTCTCAATAAAGATTGAGGTGACAATTAAGCACAATTAAACAAAATAAATCTCATAGAATATTAGGTTTGCAAAGTGAAGAAATTGAATACTAGTAAATAAAAGAATCCACTCCTTGTGCATACATAAGATCATATTAATTAAAGCTCTCTTCATCATGGTTCACTGAGATGGAAAACAAGGATAACCCCTTCAGACATGAGTGAGTTGGTGTCCAGCCAGTACAGATTGGGATACATACTGAGTTCTCACTAGCAGTCTCCAATATTATTGTAGTTAGAACTTGAGGTTATTTATACTGCAAGTGTAGAAATGCGGATCGGTTCTTTTATGTGAATAGCAGACAGAATGAGCATATCAAATTCTTACCGGACTCTGGCAATTATTTATTGTTGGGGAAGATGGCAAATGTATAGTTGTGTAGTTAACTCTGATAAATATCTAATGATATAATGAAACTTGAAACTTGTTTGGTGAACATGTATTAGTGTAAGCCTAGATATGTACAGATATACATTGAAATATCTTTTGGTAGAAATGAAAAAGACAAGCCTCTAGGACTATTCAGCAGGAGTATTTATTGCAAATTTTAGATATCATTGGCAAAGTCTCAACCTTTCTGATCGTGTTTACAAGATCCAGCAATTGATTGGTATGAATAAAGCAATACATTTTTTTTCTGATATTTAGAAAATATAAATATATTGTTTGATTTATTTATGTTTTTTTACAAAATCTATCTTTGATGTCTGAAATGGAAAACAACAGCTAAAGTGCTGTAGTCGGTTTGTGTAGTGGGGTTTTGGTAACAGGGAGAGACTCTAATGGTGACTTCTATGAATAGCTGCTAGAAGCTTCCTCTATACCTATTAGCACAAACTCATGAGTGCTTTACGTTTTTGTATAGTTGTAATTATGTGAAAACAGGCTTTTGCAATAGAAAGTGTCAAATAATCTTAACTGCCTTTAAAACATTATTATTTAACTGCCAACAAAATTGTATTATTTCATGAGAACACATTGCTTTTTCTGAAAAGCAGCATTCATCTGGAACATGGATAAAGAAAGACTGAACTCTTGAATGAAATGAATAAACTTATGTTATTAATTTCCTTTATTGAATATTGTACATGTATATGTATTGTTGAATCCTTATTACTTTATTCGAAGATCTTCTACAATACCCAGATGACAAATATGCAGGAGATAAATAAGTTGACTTTTGACCACTTCCTCAGTTTATCAGTCACATATCATCTAATTTCAGGCAAGATCAAGAAAATCCCACTCTCCATCAAATGTTTGTACAGTAGGAAAAAAAAAAGGTGACAGGTAGCATACAGAAGTAAGAATGAAAAATCTGTGGAGAAAAGATGGAAAATATAATATGTGAAGGATTGTCTTACGCACCTTGTGGTATATGGTCAAAAAGGAGTGATTTACAAGGAAGCCTACTACCAAAGAAGAGAACTGAAAATGTGGCTAGCAAGAAAGTTTGATTGGGAGTTTATTAGACTTTTTTTAAGTGAGAGGCAAATAAGTTACTCAATATACTAACAAGGCAGAGGGAAGTCAATGGAGAAACTTGTTGAAGTGTTCTTTGATGTTAAAAGTCTTACCAACATAAGATGACTTGCATTCCACATTCCATTTAGGAGATAGGGCTTGATAATGTTTCACTTTTGTAGGTTAATTAATTAATGTCTTAGAATATGACATAAATTTAATTTTATTGATTCACTGTAGGTTGTATGAAATTTCCTAATTATGTTGTTTTTTCACCAGGTTAAATACACATTTTATTGATGGGTATTGTGTTAGCTAATAATAACCATTTCAAATGAATTACAGTAATTCAAATTTTCCATAGTTAAATATATTTTTATTGCCATGAATATGAACAACTGCTACATTTTTTTCTGAGAATTTCAGTACTAATGGATCCTGTATATTAACAACTGATACACTTCTGAGTGCTGAAATAGAGCACGTAATGCGTAAATATTTATATAGTAACTTATTGAAAACCAAGTGACATTTATTCTGGTTTTATATGCATTTTTTCAGTGTTGTATCCTACATATTTACATAGATATGTACACATACTTTTAAAACTTAAGTAACGATATTTTTATTATAAATATTAATTCTCTTATAACACTAAAGTAAGACTAAAAATGAACTTTGTAAGTGATGTGATAACCTTAGGAAACTAAGTATAACATGTTTTTTCTGCACTGAAAAAATAAACTGTAGAAAAAATATATGACTTGTATAAAAAGCAGAGAATAGTATATTTTCCTTTCTTAATCTAAATTCCTACTAAAAATTAAAAAAGTGAAAAACTATATTAAAATGATGATTAAAATGGAATGCAGCTGGAATGCAGCTGAACGTTTTATTATATGTTACTACTTGGTATGAAGTAGCTTGTACTTCAAACTCTTCATAATATATTAGTTTTGTCACAATATTACAAAATAATTTGCATTTAATTTACAAAAATATATGCAGGTATACTAACAAATAACAAGTAGTCAATTTTTGCAATGCTAGGTTATGTACATGAAAAACATAAATTTGACAAAAATTACACTTTTATTAGTTGTTTTTTTTTCCAATTATACTGGTTGCCTAATTCTGCTGTGTTCCTTGTGCACTATTCTTTCACTGGTTTGTACTCTTCCCTTGAAGGGCATTTCAATGTAGAGGAAAATAATGTCCAAAAGTAATACAAATGATGAGCAAAGATACTCTATCCTTTGTTAATTCACTCAATTTCTTAATTTGTATCCTTCTTAAAGACTGTTTCTAAAGAGAGTATTTTTAGCAATAAATTTCAAATATTTATTCTCAGTACCATTATTTCTTAAATCTAAATTGAGTGCTTCTCATTTGGTCACTGAATTGATGAGAGGACTGAATTGCCAGAATTGTGGAAAAGAAGCATTTAAATATCTTTAACAATTACCTGGATTTAACTAGGAAAATTAACAGATTTCCTCTAGGATGTATAGGGGAAAGAACTGGACTTCTTTTGAGGTAGAGTTAGTGTTTCTGAAAAAAAATAATCACATGATATGAGGACATGAGTAAGAGTTCAATGAATCACGAAATTCCTAGGAAATTTATTTCTTACAAAAAGAAAATAGTGCCGGTATGGTTCATTAAAGAAGTAATTAAACAGCTACTCCAAACAAAAGATTATAGATTTTGGAAGCAGTGTAAATCCTGTCCCATTTACAGCTGTGCATCTAGGCTAGTATTATCAAACTTGTGTTCATATCAGCTTCACATCTTAGTTTAGAAAAAAATGCAGGTCTGATTTTTTTGGAGGAAGAACCTATCCTCCTTTTGGAGGAGACCTATCAAAAGATAGACCAATATCTACTATGAATATTTATGAAATAGAGCATCAAGATGCATTTGCTAATCAATTATTGACTTATTCACTCCAAATTTTGGACAAAGCCCTCTTTAAATTAAAAGGAAAATGCTTTTACTTTTGCTAATATCCTTCACTGGAAGTCACTGAGCTTTGTCATTGAATTTTCAAAGCAGCAAAACTCATTTCTCTAAGTGCCTCTGATATCTAATGCTGCAAAGATGTAAATTAATAAATGACCATCTATAAAAGACTTCAGTTGCTAAGTGAATTCATTGAAATGCTGAATACCCTTTGACTGACATCTATGTACCCAGGAAAAATGACTGCCTTACAAACTTTAGAGTATTTAATTATTTACTATTACTTGTGAATGTTTCAAAATGAAGTGTAAAGTGCACTATACTATTAAAAGAAGCATAAAAGAAACCATATTGAGTTTAATGAGTTTAAAAGGCATTTTGTGAGGATGCAGACAATCACTCACAATACCAAATCTAGAGAAAATCACCTTAATGGATTTAATGACTTGTGAATAAATTGTCAAGAAAAAAAGCTTGTAAGATTTGTCATACCTAATTTTGTTTTTATAATATGCTTTTTTTTTTTTTTTTCAGATTCTGTATTGAAGATGTTACCACGTACATGTGGATTTTTTTGGGTTTTTTTCCAATAAAGTTTTGAACATTTTGTAGCTCTAACACCCTAGGAACAGATGAGCTTTAAACTTTTATATTTGTGTGCCATCTTCTTGCTTAGATTTTAGGGCTAATGGAGCTCCTAGTTCTTAATGGATCAGGAACAAAATGAGCATTGGAGCCCCTGCTGAGTAAGTCAGTAGAAGTCAAAGGTATCAGAAACTTAAAGCAGCTATGATAAGTGATTACAAGTTAAAAGCCTGCTGTTTTCTCTTAAAACATTGCAATAACGTGTAAATTAAGCTGTATAAGAAGGAGGTAACTCTTAAGAAGCAACTTGGGTTTGCTGTACATGGAGATTAGTTGCTAAACCATATTGGATAAATTTATATGAGAAAGAGAGGGAGAGAGAGACCAAAGGAAATGTCTTTGTTTTCACAGTGTTAATTTATTAAAGGATGGTTATGGCTATAATTATCTGATGAAAATAAACTTATCTTTAAATAGTAAACAGAAGAGTAAAACCAATGACATACAATGTTGCTTTCTATGCTCTCTTGCCAGAATCACAGAGGATTGCACTAGCAGGCACCTGAGTCCTAAACTGGTCACTTCCATTCGTTGCTTTCAAAGATGTCTAGGAATCTCAATATAAACTGAAAAAGAGTTTTGGCTTTACAAGGATGGTATGGAAGACTGGGATTTTCCATCCATATTTGACTAACTGACAAATAAAACAACTGGCTAAAACTCTCTACAAAAACTGTAATCTAGTAATTGAAAAAAAAATAGAGGTAACTTTTTTCAGTCACAGGTTACAGTTGTCTTTCTATGTTACTGTGCCTATGAAGATTTGATCTAAGATGTTTTAAGATTCTGTGTAGTTATGTAAATTGGAACAAAAAAAATATTCTGTAAAATATTCTGATTAACTCCTTTCCTTTCACTTTGATGTAGTTCATTGTTATTATCCTATTCCTGTATGATGTGAACTCTTGAGACTCATTTTGTACAGCAGGTAAACAAGTGCATAAGTACAAGTATTTTCACTAAGTTCTATTACAAAAAAAAATGAGTTCTGTTCCAATTTAAACATTACATGCATATTTACTATAGCAACTACGCCTATTTAACAGTCAGTGTACTACTCATTTATATTAGATTTTGGCATTTCATCTCAAGTACTAAGATATTACAGTAATTGCTAACTAAGGCTCTCATAAAGTCAAAAGTAAAAAAGCTCCCAATGCTCTGTTTTACAGTTTACTATCGTTTGGCTGTCTTTAATGCACGCAAAGTCTTGACAAAAAAGCCATCCTGCCAAAACAGATGTGTGATCATACAGGAGAAGTAAAGCTGGGTTACATGGAAAGACACAGAAATATACTTGTCAATATTTTAGTTGATTACATTGTGATTAAAAGGAAAGACTTTGTTAGAGTATATTCAAAGGTTCAGAAACCTAAACTGTCATAATAGGATTTATTTCAAAGGTTGGCTCTTGAGTCTGTTTTGTGTCTGACGCTAATTGCTGAGTAATCTCTCTGTCCTGATCTTGACTCACAAACTGTTTATTATATCTCTCTCTCTTCTGTCCAGTTTAGGAGGGGGAGTGATGTTATGACTTAGTGCACACCTGGCTAAATCACTACACACATATATATGGGAAATAAGGCTGCATGGGGTAAAATCATAATACATTGAACCTAATGATAGAACTCTCAATAACTTTCCTCTTGCCAGAATTTTCACCTGTAAGTTTGACAACAAAAGTGAAGAAGGTATTGGGACTATCTTTCAGTCTTCCTTTGTATTCAGTTGCTTTGTATTAGGTTAATCCCTTTTCAAATGTATAGAAAGTGAGCCTCATGTAAGCAAATATTTTAAAGGAACTGCTCTCATTTTGCAGTTTAAAATGTATGATAATTTTCTTTTATGCAGATTTTTTTTCTGTTGGTTAGTTATCCTCTTCTATCAAGTTCGGGATTACTGCAAGATTCTAAACAAATAGGTCACAGATATGACTTAAATAGAAGAGACCTATATTGGTCAGAATTACACTTTTGTTCTTTTCCTACTAGAAAAGAAAAAGTGTTAATAATATTCAGAGGAATATTGTTAAACAAATAAAGGGATCAATGTAAAATAGTCAAACAAATATTACTACATCTAGATAAGTATTTGGAAGAGGGAACAGAAGACAATATGGTAAAATATAGAGAAGGCAAAGTAAAAATCTCTTTTATCTCGCCCTAACAAAAAGACACCGTCATCTGGACCGAATAAATTAAGGAAGACAGAATAAAAAAGTGATTGAAATGACAGATACTAAATTAGAAATAGCAAATGTATGAATTAATATCAGAAAGAGTGATTAAAAAGAAGTCAAGTATTGCTTTAATAGTTTAAATGCAGAATGTGTACTTATTATTTGTTCACTTTTGTTTCATTCTCATCAAGAGTTTGCTTTCAAGAATGCCACTTACAATGTAATTTTATCTTTGTCACATTTTTTTCTTCTTTTTTACTATCTTGAACCTTTCACCAAATTTTTACAATATTCTTACTTTTTGGGAATCTGTATGCATAAAGTAATCTCTACAGCTAAGACAGTTGCTTGGGAAACTGTCCCAGTTTCAAGACAGTGATGCAAATCTTTCAGATTATTCAGGTGGATTTTTAATCAGCTGTTCAAATTTAAAATCAATGACAAAAATTAGAACCTGGAAGGCAAATCTTTTAAGTCCTCTCTTATAGCCTCATCTCCTTCCTGTGTACTTCATTGCAACGTAAAAAAATCATAAATGGACACATATAAGATGATCTTGGCAAGATGTAAATTCACTGTTGTTAAAGTAATTAGTAACACTAAAGCCTCAGTAGAGACATAAAGTTTGTTAATGTACTATATAATTAAAAATTATTAGGTTCATTTGTTCAAATACCTCAATCTTAGACTTCTTTTGGACATTCATCACTGTTGTATAATTATCTATTCCTATTAAATTTTAATTGAAATCTAAAAGAAAGGTAGCAGAGAAATTACTAAATTTTTTTTGCTGGTATTTTTTTTCTGTGATCTTCAGTTCTTCACTTTTTGTTAAAATGAAGAAGTAGTTTAAGAAGCTATAAAAGGAAAACATGTAATTGAGATAGTTTGTTAAAAAATTAGAGATATTTAAATGTGTATGTGTAAGTAGGTAAGATAAATAAGGGGAAAAGAAATCAGATTTAGCCCAAATCTAAATGCAAACATTCAGTTTTAAATTTGTTTTCAGGCAGTTGATTATTACATTGCAAGTAGATAAGACTGATAGAATCAGTAGCTAAAATGCATTTGCTGGTGTTTTGGACGCTAATTCTGAAAAACATCAGTCTCCAGAAGAATACAATATATTCTGTCATTTTTTTACATGTCTGGCATGTGTTGTAATAGAGAACATGGTCCCTTCAACAGCTGAGAACAGTCTAAGGATCAGATTGCCCTCTGGTAAAATGATATAATATTTCCAACACTGAAATAAATATTTATATCCTTGCCTCACACGCAGAGTATGTCTGAAAACAGTGATGACTGACTATGAATCCAGAGATACTGGAAGTTGCAGTGTGTTGCTCTGAGAGCACTCAGAAGGTCTTGCTGCTAAATGCAAGACGGGGACAGAGATTGAGAAATCTTTTAGACTAGAGCTAGTTTATTTCACAGCAGGTGGGTGTGTTTTACTTACTGAGTACAGTCAACCATTTTTTTTTAACCAAGAAGACCTATTTAGAAATTTTACATCTGACTGACTGCTACACACATTGTCTTGACTGGTAACAGGGCTACTAGTATCAATTAACACTAAATAGCACAGCTCTCTATCCTTGGCTAATTGTTGTCAGAGACCACCTTCACACAATACCAGCTGAACTCAGGCTCTGTCAACATAATATGAATTATTGTTCCCTCTATGTATGATAGTGATAGTTATGCCCTTGAGTTCTGGGAGAAATGAGACCTAATTAACCTCTACCCATTGTTTCTTTGTCTTCTCTCAAGTAACCATCTGTGTGACTTCATTCGTTTAAAGCTTCCAATAAAACAGTAAAGCGTAGTCTGGGTTGCAAGTTAGTGGACCTTCTGACATTTATATGCCTCTCACAGACAAGATAAATTTAGATGGAGTTTCTCATACATCTGTTTTCACTAAAATACCTTTTAAAACCTGAGCTGCCAACTGTTAACATACAAAATTAAGGAGATTGTCTCTAGCTTCCACTTACAGCTTGACTGCTCTTACACTGCCCATGGCAGTGAGTATGATGAAGAAATAATTGCTTAATTTATTTGCTTATATATGTAGCTTCTAGGTGATGGTGCACATCTGGACATGGTACTTTTCTTACTTCATTTTTACAGAGAACATAAAATAGCCTTACTAGGTATGACAGAAGATAATTATGATCACTGAGAAACATTTGACATATTCAGCCACATCAAATATAAAGTGATAGCACAGGTAGGTGTAGCTACAGGACAAGTAATTATTATCAATTCATATGCAGTGATACATTTTTGAAACTAAAATTCTTCTACAGATTGAACTATAGCAGAGCATATTCTTTGAAGTACAATAGATAACTCTTGTGTCATGTCATGTCACTTGCATAGCTCACTCGGGCTATGTGATCAAAGGAGACATGGAATGGACAGGGAATTGCCAGTCTAGAAGCCAAATGAAAATATTCTCCAGCAGCTTCTGACTTCTGGAAAAATATTGTCCTTTTTTATTCTTAATGTATAGCAGTTCCCAAAATTGGGAACCCATTATTTTAACATATAACCCCTTACCTTTCGCTGCCAAGAGAGTTGCATGTCACAGATGGATTCCTATCCTGGCTGCAAACGGGTGCAACACATGAAAATATCGATGACAGCTATAGTGAAGGGAAAAAACTTATTTTGAGTTTGGTGGAACCCATTGTAAGAGCTGTTGACAGAGGCCATGGAGACTACAAGATCAGAGACCCATAGAGTCATAGAATGGTAGGGTTGGAAGGGACCTTTAGAAATCATCTAGTCCAACCTCCCTGCAAAACCAGATCCACCTAGATTGAGTTGCACAGGAACTGCCCAGATGGGTCTTGAAGACCTTCAAGGAAGAAGACTCCACAATCTCCCTGGGCAGCCTGTTCCAGTGCTCCCTCACCCACACAGTAAAATAGTTTTTTCTTATGTTTAAATGGAAATTTTTGTGTTCCAGCTTCATCTCATTACCCCTTGTTCTGTTGCTAGCTACAATAGAAAAAAGGGATGTCCCAACCTCCTGACACCCACCATTTAGATATTTGTTAGTATTAATAAGATCCTCCTTCAGTCTCCACTTCTCCAGACTAAACAGACCAAGGTCCTGCAGCCTTTCCTCGTATGAAAGATGCTCCAGTCCCCTGATTAACTTAGTGGCCCTGTGCTGGACTCTCTCCAGAAGTTCTCTGTCCCTCTTGAGCTGAAGAGCCCAGAACTGGACACAGGACTCCAGATGAGGCCTCACCAGGGCACAGAAGAGGTGGAGCAGAACCTCCCTCGACCTGCTGGCCATGCTCTTCTTGATGCATCCCAAGATGCTGTTGGCATTCTTGGCCACGAGGGCACATTGCTGGCTCATGGTTAGTTTATGATCAACCAAGACTCCCAGTTCTCTCTGTACAGAGCTGTTCACCAGCAGGTCAGCCTCTAGCCTGTACTGGTGCATGAGGTTGTTCCTTCACAGATGCAGGACTCTGCACTTGGAATGAAAAATAATAGCCTCCTGTTGATGTTCTCTTGTCCAAATATTTAACTGAGGTATATGAAATGGGTCTGTGGTACTGCCATCATCAGTGATTGTAACTCACTGCCTTCAGCATCCTGAATTTGAACTGACACTGGTCCCAAGATGCCTGGCAACACCAAGAAGATTCTCTGTCTCCTAAAGCTGCTACGAAAAATGCTCAGTCATCTAATGGAAAAGCTTCTTTCACATGAAAATCTGCTCATAGACATAAGATGTGCCTCTGGTTTTGCCTCTGAGCTGCTGTCTGGGACACATCTATTAAGAAAAAATATTTTAAAATAAAAACTAAGAACAAGAGCTTCTTAAAAATCAAAAGTAGGACACAGTTGCTTAGGAAATTTAAAAAAAAAGGTAAACAGGCAATGATGAGCTAGATGGTCAGAACGACACAGAAATGCAGATTTTAAGGAGTCTGAAAGTTGCATACAATAGGAAAATTCAACATTTAAACAGTTTCATAATATGAATCACCTGAATGATCTGGGATCTCCTAAGGGTCAGACAGCTGGTAGTAAATAGGTCATGTGCAGTTACTGAGTACTTACTGAGGGAGGTTCTGGAACTCACAAAGAAATTTCCCTCCAAAATCAATGTAGATCAAATGCATCAAAACCACTTTGATATCAAAGAAAAAATGGAAAGGAGCTGAAAGTCCTAAGGATTTTCTCATAAAAAACCAAACGTTGCTCCAAGTTACATTGCTGAGATACATGCAGTATGGAAGAAACGCAGACATGGAAGTAGAGCCCACAAAATGAACTGAAAATTTTGTTCAAATTCAGAGTTCTAAAATAATTACCTAAATTTTTAATTTATCTAAGTGATTCCATATGTACAAAGAAAATGGAATTAAAGAAACATCAATTGTGTTAACTGCTGTATGAAATGTAAGACAGCAACATAATCCAATATGGAGCTTAAAACATCCCTGATACAACAATTCCTCTTTGAATAACTGAAGCTTTCAAGGTGGGAAAGGAGATAAGGCTTTATAATTTGCATAAGAAAAGTTTATGTTCAAGACAAAATAAAGAGAAATGAAAAATTCAATGCGTGGTTTACTGTATTCCAAGAAATACGCTCCTTCTCCTCCTCAAGACATACCACTGGTGATTTTTTGATTATCAAAAATTTTGCAATTTCTGAAACAAATATCTTCCATGAAAGCTAAAGCCTGATTATAAATAATCATTCTCTTTTCCCTCTCGGTATTTGTGAAAATGTATTTCTTTGCTAACTAGCAAGTAAGACGTGAAACTAATTAGCTTCCAGCCAAAGTGAATAATTAAGAAATGTTGGTGACAATTAGTAACAATTGGTTGTAATGAATAATTCTCCAGCTGTATTTCTTACTAATTAAACTTCATGAACAGAATTTTAATATATAGCTGAAATAATGCTCATGCTAGAGCTTCAGGAGGAGGCCTGTCTTCTTACTCATATTAAGGTAATTCATCTGATATGCAATAGCTCTTCTCAGTTTATATTGGCATACATGTAAAACATTCAATATGACTGTTAAAAAGGGTGAGGTACAAAGAATCATCACATGAATAATATAAATCAGTTCTGGCATGGAAAGAATAAGTTCTACTTCCTCCTTGGTATTGGTGCCATAATTCATATATTACTTTCAGTCTGATTTTCTTTCACCTTTTGCAGAATTTGAAGATAGTCAGAGTGAAGATAAATCAGAGCTGGTGGGAGACAAAGAGATCCTATTCATTTGTTGATGGAGAACCATCGTTTTTCAGTGGAAGAGATATACGTAGTCCATGGAGACAAGATTCCCTATTTTTGTGCTTTCTACTCTGTGATTTGGATCCAGAATAGCTAATAGTTCTCTGCTGGGATATGGGAAAGACAAACAATATGCAGGCTTAAGTTTTTCCACTCTTTAGAGAAAATAAAACATGAAGTGGTAGTTCACCAAATAATGCAAAACATGATCTTCAGAGATTTTAGCTGTAAACTGGAGGAAGGAGGAACAAGCAGACTGCAGGATGTAAGTGGCTTTACTGGCCTGCCTCCTAGTCAGCTGTTACTATTACTTCATGGACATGGCATTTCACACTGCAGTTCTGAAGCAAGTCTTAAATCCAGTTTTGAACCTTTTCTGTCTCCTTTTGAGGGTAGGGCAGGGTTGGAGGAAGAAGAACAGTGAAGTATGATTATTTAGAAATTCCTTCTTTAAAATATTGCAGTGTAAGCTAAATGTGTTTAAAAGAACAACAAAAAAATACTAAGAAGATTATTTTGTACCTGTCTGTCCCTGCAACTCAGAAGAAAACAAAACAAAACCAAGATATTTTAATTAGACTGATGCTTCACTAGCTAACCATACAGTTCCATAGTACACAATAATATTACCAACACTTGCGTCTTACTCTCATTTATACTGGAGACAATAGTAGGTCTTCTTTCTTCTAGAGCTGGTTGTCTACAGAAGTCTTGAATTTTTTTGATAGAAGAGTTGGCAAAAAGTGTGTCTAATGCTGAGGCAGCTGCTGAGACTTGAATCCATCTGCTCTACCTGTCATGTGAAGCAGACAGCCCCAGGTGCCTGGAAAATATAGTCCTACAGCTGATGGGTGCAGTCATCTCTAGGCAGCTGGACTGAAAATTAAGAAATTCAGTGTACTCACCTTTTTCATCTGGTCCAAGCCCCTGCAGATGTAAGTCCACTTAGATCAGGTCACACAGGAACATGTCCAGGCCTGGTCTTGAAGATCTCCAAGGAAGGAGACTCCACACCCTCACTGGGCAGCCTATACCAGGGCTCTATCACTCTCAAAGTAAAATAGTGTTTTCTTATGTTTAAATGGAACTTTTTGTGTTCCAGCTTCATCCCATTACCCCTTTTCCTGTTGCTAGATACCATCGAAAAAAAGGGATGCTCCAACCTCCTAAC
>WBNH01014222.1:46568-158745 GCA_013401255.1 Urocolius indicus
GCTTCCCAAGGACCAGCTTTGACTGTAAAGGGTGATGCAAAGAAAGCCTTGTCTCATAAGGAAGATGCTCCCGTCCCGTGATCATCTTGGTAGCTCTACACTGGACTCTCTCCAAGAGTTCTCTGTCACTTTTGAGCTGGGCAGCTCAAAACTGGACACAGTACTCCAGATGTGGTCTCACCAGGACAGAGTAGAGGGCAAGCAGAACCTTCCTTGACCTGCTGCCCACACTCTTCTTGATGCATCCTAGATACCACTGGCCTTCTTTTACTTCATGGTAAAACATGAAGAACCAAGTTGATTGAACTCAGATGTACAAAGAGAATTGTAGAATCTTGGAATCATAGAATGGTAGGGTTGGAATAGACCTTTAGGGATCATCTAGTCCAAATCCCCTGCAGAAGCAGGTCAACCTAGATCAGTATAAGTTTCTTCTCAGTAAAAAAAAAAAAAAAAGAAATCTCACAGTTTTGAAACATTTTGATCATGGTAAATCTGCTTGTATCTTCTACAATTAATTTAAAGCTAAAATAATGAAGTTGATTATTCTTTGAAAACATGTTACTTTTTTGTAAAATTTAAATTTACTTACTATTTAAATTAACATTGTAAATTTGGGACAAGCTGTATGAATTCTTCTGGTAGAAAATATGTCTTGAAAACTAACAGGAAAAAAATCAATGTGTCAAACTTAAAATAGTTATCCATTGTTCTGAAATTAAGTCAAGTTTCTTTTGGCACTTCTGCTTGTCTGTAAATTGTTTCATAGCCTCACTTGGCATTTACTTAGGTCAGATCTGAAAAAAGTCTTAACTACTATATTTCATATATTTCATATATTCCTTTAAATCACTTACAAACTTAGGATTTCATCTGTCTCATTAAGGAAAGGCATCATGGTAGATTCTCAGTTTTACAGCTGAGATGAAATAAATGTCCATATGCTTTTATGAACCTGAAAATCTGGCCCAATACCTGTATAGAAATTTTAACAGATGATATCAGACATAAAAGTAACACTAGTCTTGCATCAAGGATTGTAGACACACAACAGCTTTATCCAGTCAAGGATATAAATGTGAAGAACACAAAGGGTTTAAAAGGTAAACTGTACCTTTATTTAACCTATAAAAGTATTCTCAGAGAACTGGAAATATAGATATATTAGTCAATGAGAAAGATTTCAATAGCTCACTTTTTTGGGTGGTGACCTGGGAAAGAAGGCCTTAATTCCCAAACTGACTTTCTGCAAAACCTCCTGATCTCTATGAGCAGAAGTACTTTTCATTCACTAAGCCCAAAAACGTCAACTGACTTTGTAATAGTTGGAGGCCTTCCTATTGTCTTGTTCTTGATTGAATATACTGCATGACTACTCCAATCAGAGTCTCTTGATCTAAGCATCTGAGAAAGCAGACAAAAAATACATAAAAAGAAGCAATACAAAAATATAACACTTTGCAGAAGATACAATCACAGAATAATTTGTTTTAGTAAGGATTTCTATAGAACATCTGTTTCCACCCCGTGAAACAGGACCATTTTGAATATAGATCACATAGTTATGTTACTTAGGACCTTGTACAACTGAGTTTTCAATTACTCTAAGGATGCAGTTACCACTGTCTCTCCAGGAACCTGTTCAGTGGCTAACAATCCTCACTATGAAGAATTTTTTTTTCTTTAATCAGAATTTCCCTTGATGCAACATTAGCCCAATGTCACTTGACCTTTTACTGTGGACCCCCAAAAGAGTTTGACTCTGCCTTATTATAGCCCTTTACCAGGTACATGAGAATGGTTATTCAATTCCCCTTTAGCTTTCTGCAGGCTGAACAAGTCCACCTCTCTCAGGCTTGCCTTCTATGTCATATAATCCAATCCTATAACTATTTTAGTGGCTTTCCACTAAACAGTGCTCTAGATATAGTTCTGTGTCATGTAGATAGAAGTAGTAAATTCTTTCATTTGGCCAGGTCTTATTCTACCAATGTACCACTGTATTCTGATTGCCTTCATAATCTCACAAGTATACTGCAAATTCACATTTAATTCATTGTCTCAAGATCTACAAGCTTTTTGTGAAAAGCAGCTCCACATCCAGTAAGTCTCCATCCTGAACTATCATTGCATGGGATTATTCTTCAAGGTGACAGGCTTTGTGTTTACCGTTGTGGCACTTCATAAGGATTCTGAGGAGCCCAATTCCAAGCTGTCAAACTTTCTCTGAATAGCAGAAGTACCCCTTAGTGTATTCTGTTTAATGTCAGTTTTTGACAGTTCGTTCTCTCATTGTCCAGGTCATTAACAGAGGTACTAAACAACACCAATATGAATCTTAAGGAGATGCTGCAAGTAACGAGCTGCCAACCAGACTTTGAACAACTGACCACTAGATCTACAGTGCAAGGAACCAGCCTATTTTCTGCCTAGTTTTCAAAGCCTTACCTAGTTAAAGTTAAATGGCATCCATTGCTTTCCTCTCATGAACAGAACTAGTCACCTAAAATGACAGTCATATTGGTAACGTACAATATGTCCTTAGTGATTATGTGTTGTTTATTTCCAGTCACTTTCTTCTGTCTGTCATTTGTTTAGTTATTGTTTCCAGGAGCATTTGTCCATAACATTCCTGTAAACTGAGGTTAGACTGAATGTGGTTTTCCAGACCCTAATTTTTGTCTTTTGAACGTGAACACATTTTCTGGTCATCAAGGACTTATCCTAGTCACGAGAACTTACTACAGATAAGAGAAATTGGCTTTATTAAATTGCACTGAAATCAGACAGCTCTCTCTGCATTCTTATACACATCCCAATGAGTTCTGTGAGCTTGTATCTCTGAACTACTTAAGTGGTTCTCTCCTTGGCTGTCTTCTATCATGGATAGTACTTCACTCATACAGTTTCTGACACTATCCACAGACTGTAACAACTTGAGAGCAGGCTCTGCCACTAAAGTTCAAGCCAAATGAAGTGCTGAGTACTTTCAGCTTTTCCATGTCCTTGGTTGCTGTCCTATTTAGCAGTAGATCCTTCATTGTCCTTTCTTTTGTTGCTTCCACAAGTGTCATGAATGAGTGATCTAGATCACTTAGAGAAACACTTATTTTAGCTAAGCTTGGTGAATACTGGAAAGATCTGACAAAACTATGTAGTCACTAAGTAATTGTCTTAGTTTCAGCTGAAATAAAGTTCATTTTCTTCTTAGTAGCTGGTATAGTACTGTATTTTGAATTTAGGATGAGAATCGTGTTCATAACACACTAATGTTTTAGTTGTTGCTAGTAGTATTTGTACTAAGGCAAAGACTTTTCAGCTTCACATATTGCCTTTCCAGTGGAGACTGGGACAGCAGAAGATGCTGGGAGATGGAGAGCTGCAAGATCCACATGAGAAGCAGCCAAGGGAGGAAACTTTTGGCAAGACAGTCCTATAAATACTAGAATTAAGCAGAAAAATAACTTCAAACCGTTTCAACAAGGCCACAGTACCCAGAGTGAGATAATTACTTCATTATCAATGAAATGAATATTAAAGTTAACACCCTCTGGAAACTCCTAAAAGTGAAAATGAGCAAAAAGAGGTACATGGTAAACATTAGAAAACTATGATCATCAACTCTGCAACATTACACCAGGGAGAGGATAGTTTAGGGTATAAAAGTCTTCAGAGAGAGGGAGATAGAAATTTTTCGCTTTTTTACCTTTTATCCTTCTTAGCCTTTTGTGTGGCTTTGCTCAGCTTTTTCTCAAGTCAGCAGAGGCAGAAAGATGCAGCAGGGAGAAAGAGACTGGAGACCTCTTTGGGACATTCAGTGGACTATCCTCCTCTTCCTCCACCGAGATGCATTCTTGGTAAGAACTGTAGTTTTTCTCTTTGTGGCAAAGAATCCCCAGGATAAGTATTCCTGCCATTTTATCACGTATTAGAGCTACTGCAGTAAGAGGGTTTATCAACAGCAATCTCAGATTTGTTATATCTATTGCTTTAATAAATTCTTCTAAATGAAATTCTAACCCTTGCCTTTGCAAAACTGCTTTTGGTGAAAGTCTTTGGAAGAGACTCTGACAGGCAAATGTCAAGCTCTCATACTTCAAATGATAGGCTGGATATTGGTCAGCAGATAATGAGCAATTTTAGTTTGCATCATGTTTTATATATTCTATTATTATTATTTTCTCTTCTATTTATGTCCTGTTAAACTATTTTTATCTCAGCCCATGAGCTTTACTTCTCTTTTTTGAATTCTCCCCCCATCTCACTACAGGGGGAGTGAGTGAGCAGCTGTGTAGTGATTACTGGCTGGAGTTAAACCATGACAACAATGAAAAAAGGCTCTTATTATGTATTAAACTACAAGAGTCTATTGTGTAAGTTTAACTAACAACCAAGAGGTGAAGACTCATACTAGCTAAGACCCAATGAAGAAAGAGCCTTATAGCCTATTAATTGCGAGTTTTGCCATTACTAGCAGAAGGACTGTCCATTTCAAACACCAGGGTGTGGCTAGGCTGCCCTTGGCCTGAAAAGCGCTGAACTCAGTCTACCAGGTGTCTCATGGCCGAGTGCTAATTGTTCAGACCCTCTGAATTTCATCTTGGTAAGTGCCAGTGATGAAAAGGACTGACAGTCTCAGTCAGACTCTGTGAGACTAATGGCTCCCAGACAGTACTAGGGAGCTGTGCACTGCTTTCAACTTTTCCCTGGGAGCAGAGAAAAAGGAGCAGGATGGGGTAAGGAAATCTAAAAGTAGGCTCAAGACCAATGAGGAAGGAGCACCTCCCTTGAGCCTCACATTCTGGTAAACACCTCAAGCTGCTGACATTTTTTTTTACTCTTCTTGAGGGAACCTTAAATTGTCAATACTGGGAATCAGAGATACTGGAGGGGTAAGCATAACATCAGAGAAAAGGAATAGACTAAGAGGTCACTGTAGAAAAATTTTAGCTGTATTAAAACTTCTCAATAATTAGATGACTTGGGTTATAGTACTTGGTATGACTGTAAATAAACTAAGAGTTAACTGTTTGCTTTGTTATTTAAAAACTTAAATTAGACCATTAGCAAATTCTTACCCGTGCCCGTAAGGTGTGCTTTTTTTACCCATAACAAGAATTGGAAGGTAATATGTCACAGTTTCAGCTTCTAACACAGTCTCTTCATGCACACACAAGTTTCTATAATACTCCTAAATTCTAGTTTGTCAACATTCCATGTTTTGGTATGTTTCTTTTTTATGCTTCAGTTCAATTAGGAATTTTGTCTTCACTGACAACTGTCCACCTGCTACTGTTCTATTCTCCTGTACTTTGGAATGGATTATTATTATTTTTGAAGGCTGTCCTTTATGACCAGAAACCGTTCTCTGTCCCTTTGCCCTGCCTGCCAGTTCACCGAACAAACTGAAGCCCACTCTGCTGAAATCCAAGGTCATTGTTTTATTGACTGTCCTCAGACAAGAGACTGCCACAAGACTGTTACAACTTGAAAATTAGGAAAATCCTACTTTTTATCTTCAGTGGAGGATTATGACTATTAATGGATGATCCATTCATCAAGCTACTCATAGATGCTCTATTAACATCTCATACATGAAGAAAGCCTGTACTGTATTTCTAATGCTTCTTCTATGTAAGATAAAACCATTGTGAATTGAGTTTTGAATAAAGGAAAGTTAGTGGATACTAGAGGAACTGACATGCACCATAGAAATGAGAAGTAAAATGCTATGTCACACGTTTTATCAAAGCAAGCATACTGCTAGAACTATGTGAATACTGCAAATATGGATGATACACATTAAATATTATATTTAAATATTTTATTATATTGCTACTACAGGGATTTTAAAGGTCACCTTGATAAAGGTTTCTTGTCTCTCAGAAGCTGGTTATTCTTTTCTTCAGGAGCTTTACACTTATTTGGGGAACACTTGAAATATTGAAAAGTGTCTTTTGCCTGGTATGTGATCTTCAAGTAAATGTATGTGCATTTTCTCCATCAAATTTTTGGGAATGTAATTAGTGTTAGTACAGTCTAGAAAAAGTCACAACAATAAAGTTATGTGGCAATATGTGTTAAATACATCATATTTTAAGGTTTTATATTAAAACTACTTTATATATTTAGAATCCTTTTGGAATTTGATGCATATGACTGCATTGCAAATTTTCTTGAAGTTTAGCTTTCCTTTATCAGATGGATACATCTTCCTGCCAAATTTCTGATGTATTTTTGGAGTAGAGAATATGGTTGTTTCTAGTGACAGACATACAATTACACAAAATGTTTATCCATATGGTTCTAAACATATGCTGTTATCCATGTAGAAGTGTATGCCTCCTTACTGTGGCTTTTAGAGGAAGGTTACAGAGAAATGAAGAAAAGTCGTCACATTTATCTTATAGAGAGTCCAAATTATTCTTTTAGTTGAAAGAGGCAGATCAGAGAGAAAGAAAAAGTGACAATAGATATGATATTACCCTCATGGCCAAGAAAGCCAATGGCATCCTGGGGTGTATAAGAGGGTCTCTTGGCAGTAGTTTTAGAGAGGTTCTTCTCCCTCTCTACTCTGCCCTTTTGAGACCACATCTGGTCAGTTTTGGGCCCTTCAGTTCAAGAAGGGAGCTGCTAGACAGAGTTCAGTGCAGGGCCACCAATTTGATGGAGAGGAATATCTCCCTTATGATGAAAGGCTGAGAGAGCTGGGTCTTTTTAGCTTGGAGGAGACTGAGGGCTGACCTCATTAATATTTACAAATACATAAAGGATAGGTGTCAGAAGGATGGAGCCAGGCTTTTCTCAGTGATGTCCAATGATATGAAAAGAGGCAATGGGTACAAGTTAGAACATAAGAGGTTCCAAAGAAACACAAGGACACATTTCTTCACTAGGAGGATGATGGAGCACTGGAACAGGCTGCCCAGATGGATTGTGGAGTCTCTTTCTGTGGAGACATTCAAAACTGACCAGGATGGGTTCCTGTGTGACCTACTGTAGATGGTCCTGCTCTGGCAGGGGGATTGGACTAGATGATCTTTCAAGGTAACTTCGAACCCATAAGATTCTGTGATTAGTATTGAGTATAATATAGAGGTGCAATAAAAATGAAATTACCATAGGCTATGTCTAGAACTTCATTCCAGACTTCTTTCTATCCCATTTGTGAACTTTTGCTTTGGGTGAACAGACCAATGCAGGTGGATTTGATGATGTAGCTTAAATCCACCTCAATATACTGTTGAAATACTCTTTGAGTTTATAGTCAGAACCAGAAATTCTTCATTTAGTGCAGTTGATTTTGTTATATTTTGATGAAACTTCTTGTGCTAAGACAGTTTCTTCAAAGTGTATGATGTCTCTCTGCAACCTTTGAATGTTGTGACAACCACAGCTTTAAGCTGAATATGCCAAAATTTTTATACTGAGCCGCCTTAAGAAGACTAAA
Source organism: Urocolius indicus (assembly GCA_013401255.1). Taxonomy (NCBI): domain Eukaryota; kingdom Metazoa; phylum Chordata; class Aves; order Coliiformes; family Coliidae; genus Urocolius; species Urocolius indicus. The sequence continues at coordinate 54,019 of WBNH01014222.1, forward strand.
GGGCTTTTAACTTCAAAGGAAAGAAGTTTTCTCAGAATATAGGCTATGATATTTAGCTCCTTAGAGATATGAAACTCAAAGAGAAAGTTCAAAACTGGGTCAATTCATTCTGACTAGACTAGAAAATAAATTAAAAAAGAAGGTTATACTAGATTCTCATCCTATGCATTGTGTCCTGATGGAAAAGTTTTGGTTACCAACTTTTGTTTCATTTAACTCAGTGTCTCAGAGAGCTTTTACAAAACCTTTCCATTTCCTCTGGTCAAAGAGAAGCTTCTCTTTCTGTAGCCCCAGAGGCTTGTTTGTGGAGCTCCTAGAGGAATGAAACAAATTGTTACAAGAAGCAGTGATAGCAGTGATTGCGAGTTAGTGTTCACCAATGTAATCTGTGACTGCACACCTGACAGGTAATATCACTGTTGACTAGCAAAAGGTATTGCAGAGTAGAAGCCTGTGTAGTTGTAGATTTTAGTGTAGATGTAGATAATAATAATTTATTGAATTGTTTTTTGGTATTTCTGCTGATATAGCGGGACATCAGTGGAGACATACTGAAGATGAAAGTAGGCAGGAAAATAGGCTTTTTTTTTCTGTACCTGAGCTGCTTCGTTTTTGCATACTTGCAGGTGGAAAGAGCAGAATGCAGAACACTAAATACCTATGATAATTTTCATATAGTCCTTCACTGTTTCTCTTTTTAATTTCCTATAGTAGTTTATTTCTGAAAAGGCTGTGCTATTTGCTCAGTAACATCTAAAAAGGCATTTGTAATCTTTTTTCTTTTTTTTCTTTTTCTCTTATTTAAATGAAAAGTGGAACGTGGGAAATAAAGTGAAAACAGGACATTGGTTTTTGACATTTCTCATGAATGAAACCAATGAGTAGTTACAGAAAAAGAGACAACAGAATATGAAAAAAACGGAATTTGTAGTGGGAAATCAGTTATACATTTAATTCGTAATGGAAAGGCAATGTTACTTCTTGAAGTGCACCTTTTTAGAGACATTTAAAAAAATACTTGACACTATTTTTTTGTTGTTGAGAGCTACTTTTGTAGGTGTAATGGGAATGGTATTAAGAGTTTTACAGTACTCATTGCTGATTGTATTGTTTAACACATAGTTATCACAGAAGTAATTACGATGTTGATATTTAGGACTCCCATGTCATCCCTATGGATTTTTACCTATATATGCACTATGAAACTTTGTCTTGTAATAGGCAACTATTTATTTCTGAAAAATGCAAATTAGACATTAGTGACTGTTTTCATATTATTTCATATTATATATTTCATATTATATATATATTTCATATACTGTATATGAAATATAATAGATGATATATATTATATGTTACATGAAATATAATATTATCTATAATTATATAATATATAAGATATATATTATATTCATATATTCATATATGAATATAATTCATATTATTTTAGAGCTGAACAGCAGGAGTTCTTAAAGAAAAGCAAATCTGTGACTGAGAGTAGGTAATATTATGTATTGATTTCACATCAAAATTTTGCAACGTGAATTCACAGTGATAAACAATTTCTTATATGAAAAGTCCTGGCAGCTTCAATGTGAGCTCTCATGTAAGTAAGTGACCATGAACATGAAAGAGGGTTACATTAAGTACTTTTCTGTGGTTATATTGCTCAACTTGAAACAAGGCAATCAGCTTTTACAAACAACTAGTTCCTTTATAGAAATAATAATTAAAAAAACATTCAAAACCACCAGTACCCAGAATGGATAGTATCTCAATCTGTGTAGCATAAAGATTGCAGAAAGCCTCTAACAATTTAAAAAAAAAGCAATGAGCCTGCTGTATAAGGCATACTGTGAGCCTAAAACTAACATNTTCGTTTTTGCATACTTGCAGGTGGGAAGAGCAGAAGGCAGAACACTAAATACCTATGATAATTTTCATATAGTTCTTCACTGTTTCTCTTTTTAATTTCCTATAGTAGTTTATTTCTGAAAAGGCTGTGCTACTTGCTCAGTAACATCTAAAAAGACATTTGTAATCTTTTTTCTTTTTTTTCTTTTTCTCTTATTTAAATGAAAAGTGGAACGTGGGAAATAAAGTGAAAACAGGACATTGGTTTTTGACATTTCTCATGAATGAAAACAATGAGTAGTTACAGAAAAAGAGACAACAGAATATGAAAAAAACGGAATTTGTAGTGGGAAATCAGTTATACATTTAATTCGTAATGGAAAGGCAATGTTACTTCTTGAAGTGCACCTTTTTAGAGACATTTAAAAAAATACTTGACACTATTTTTTTGTTGTTGAGAGCTACTTTTGTAGGTGGAATGGGAATGGTATTAAGAGTTTTACAGTACTCATTGCTGATTGTATTGTTTAACACATAGTTATCACAGAAGTAATTACGATGTTGATATTTAGGACTCCCATGTCATCCCTATGGATTTTTACCTATATATGCACTATGAAACTTTGTCTTGTAATAGGCAACTATTTATTTCTGAAAAATGCAAATTAGACATTAGTGACTGTTTTCATATTATTTCATATTATATATATATTTCATATATTGTATATGAAATATAATAGATGATATATATTGTATGTTACATGAAATATAATATTATCTATATGAATATAATATATAAGACATATATTATATTCATATATTCATATATGAATATAATTCATATTATTTTAGAGCTGAACAGCAGGAGTTCTTAAAGAAAAGCAAATCTGTGACTGAGAGTAGGTAATATTATGTATTGATTTCACATCAAAATTTTGCAACGTGAATTCACAGTGATAAACAATTTCTTATATGAAAAGTCCTGGCAGCTTCAATGTGAGCTCTCATGTAAGTAAGTGACCATGAACATGAAAGAGGGTTACATTAAGTACTTTTCTGTGGTTATATTGCTCAACTTGAAACAAGGCAATCAGCTTTTACAAACAACTAGTTCCTTTATAGAAATAATAATTAAAAAAACATTCAAAACCACCAGTACCCAGAATGGATAGTATCTCAATCTGTGTAGCATAAAGATTGCAGAAAGCCTCTAACAATTTAAAAAAAAAGCAATGAGCCTGCTGTATAAGGCATACTGTGAGCCTAAAACTAACATAATACCTGTAGGTATATAGGTACACTTACATTTCAAAACCTAACAGTAGATGCAATATGGTTAATATTATGGTTAATATAGGTTTTTATATTTCAGTATTTTGATTACATTATAATTCATAATGATAAAAGTGGAAAATAAATCTAGAGTTGTGTACAAGGTAGATTTTTATTTAAAGTGAGGTCAATCAATTGGTAGCCTTACGAGTGACAGATTCCTACATAAACTTGTTGAAAAATAAATTGGAGTAAATCATACATATCAATCATAAGAAAAATATTTCTTCTATACTTGTAATCTTAAGCTTTTTTTTAAGAGTTATATACAAAACATATTATACAAAATAACTAGAAGAAAATAAACTTTTTCAGTTTTGGAGGTCTTTTATCAAAGCCCATAACTGCAAAGGTCACTAATAAAGTGACTGCAATACCTTCTGACAGATTGAATCTTTGCCAGACACGATGCAAGGAAATTATGCCCTTTGCTTTCTTATTGCTCTCCTTGGAAACATTCAAGTAGGTTTATTTCATTTAACATAATTCTATATTTGCATACTTTTATATTTGCACTTGGTCTATCAGTCATGATCCCTGATTACATTGTGCAATATTTTTCATTCCTCTCTTAATCCAATCATTAGCATTGTATTTCTTTGTGTCTCTAACTGCACATGGAAACAGTGAGATGAGGCTACATTCTTATTGTTTTGAATTTAGTTTAAAATAAACATTCTGAATAATAGTATGGTTTAGAAATGGTGAAATTGTAATGTCAAAAGATTCCAAATCTAACTAGACAATTTACAGTACATAGAGGATTTCTAGGATGTTTGAAGTATTCTCACTGTTTCTGAGGAAATTATCATTGCATCACCAATTATTAGATGCTGTTAATGATGCACTATTATTTGCAAAGAGTGTTGGAATTCCAGATGAAGGTTTTTATGAAAAAGTAAGTGTTGGAATGAAGATAAAATATAAAATATTGTCTTTAAAATTAAAAATTCTATCTGGATTTGTCCCAGGTTCATGTCTCAGCGTAATTTCCAAATGTAATTTAAAACAAATTTGTGATATTTGTTATACTATTTAACTTTATTAATTTTTTCCTTGTTTTTTTTGCTAGATGTTTATCTTACTATATTCTATTTTGTGTGGGTTGCAAAATAATAGTATTCTTTCAGTGCACTCAGGATACATAGCTTTATTCTAATGTTAAGCACTTTCTTGATGTGGTTTAGGTCCTTCTGGCAACAAAGCCCTGTTCAGCCAGCCGCTGACTTAAAATACACTCACACAAATAACTTTTATTTTATTTATTTTATGATTTGCAATTGAATTTGTATATCTTTTTATCATATCACTTTCCTATCTCAAATGAGAACAATGGCAATTTAGACAGCTATTAAAATAAACTGCTTTCTGTAAATCCTATAAAATATATAAATTACTTCTCAGAAGTTTAGTTCAAACAATTTACCTGTTTTAATTAACCCCAAAGTAAACATACTAATTAGATACTAGTGAAGGAAAAACTAGGACATGCTAGGATAATGAAAAGAGTGGCGACTGAATTATCTTTAATCTCATGTTTCAAGGGAATCATCATGAATAAAACTTGTATTTATACATTTTTTTAACAAAACTTTAGAGTAACTGTCACTCCCAATAGAAATACCCATCTGGGTAATTATTTTGCCTCCCTTCTTCCCCATAGGCCCCTCAAAACACAAAATAATAATTGACCAGTAATATGGAAGTCATATCATGAAACATCAGTTCATGGAGAAGTCTTTCTTCTCCAAAAAACACTTGAAGCATTACAAGCCTATTGCATGACATTAGATTCTAGGAACTGAGAATACAGACAAAATTACAGATGATCTCACTTTTATCCAGTACTGGTAAGCATTCACTCTTTGGCAATGAATTGAAAATTTTTTTAATCTTAACTTGTAGGGAGTTTGTCAAGAGTCATTGTCAACAGAGTTAAATCCAGTTCATGATGGTCACAAGTGGCACCTCCCAGGGCTCAGTAATGGGGCCACTCCTGTTTCAAATCTTTATTAATGATCTGAATGAGGTGATAGAGTGCACGCTTAGTAAGTTTGCAGATGACACCAAGCTGAGTGGAAATGATGATCTGCTTGAGAGTAGGGAAACTCTCCAGAGAGGGATCTAGATAGGATGAATGACTGGGCCAGAGCTAGTTCCATGAGTTTTAATAACCCCCAGCAGCACTATAGGCTTAGGGAGGAGTGGTTGGAAATCTGCCAGGCAGAGAGGAACCTGGGAATGTTGGTTGACAGCCAGCTGAACATGAGCTAGCAGTGTGCCCAGGTGGCCAAGAAGGCCAATGGCATCCTGGCCAGGATCAGTGTTGGCAACAGGAGGAGGAAGATGATCATTTCCCCATACTTGGCTTTGGTGAGGCTGCACCTGAAATACTGTGTCTAGTTTTGGGCCCTTCTCTACAAGAAGGACATACAGGTACTGGAGAGGATCCGGAGGTGGTCTATCAAGCTAGTAAAGGATTTAGAGCATGTCTCATACGAGGAACGGCTGAGGAATCTGAGGCTGCTTAGTCTGTGGAAAAGAAGACTTGGGGAAACTTTCTTGCTCTCTACCTTTCTTTCTACTACCTGGAAGGAAGTTGTACTGAGGAGGGGGGGTTGGTCTGTTCTCCCTAGTGACAAGCAATAGAACAAGAGGAAATATCCTCATATGTTACACCAGGAGTTCAGGCTAGATATTAGGAGGAATTTCTCTACTAAGAGTATTGTCAGGCATTTGAATGGCCTGACCAGGGAGGTGGTAGAATCACTGTCCCTGGATGTGTTTAAGAGACAAGTGGATGTTGCACTTTGGGAAATGGTCTAGTGGTTGATAGGGCTGGGACAAAAGCTGCACTTGATGATCTTACAGGTCTCTTCCAGCTGAAATGATTCTATAATTTAATGAGTTAAGAAATTAAGAAAGAGAAAGTTTTGGATCAGAACGATAAATATCAACACAATTATCATTATTGTTCACCCTATCAACATAATTTAATTATTCTTTCACCTCAAATGGAGGATAAAATTTCAAAATTATTAGCTTGTCTCATCTGAAGATTAAATGTTTTCCAAAGAAGACAGTCTTAGTTTTCATGGATTTTTACTCACAATGAACCTATTTATTGACTTATTTGTATATTTAGAAGTGTATGACACCTACTGAGCTAGACCCTCAGAAGAATAACATATTTCAACTAAGCTTTAATGGAAGTAATATTAAGCTACTATGATCCATAATCTTTAGCAATCTAATTAATTTTCCTCCTTTGTTCAAGACAATTAAACAGAAAAATTACCTCATGACGATGTATTTTGTAAAATCTTTCAGTATAATGACAAGAATATGGTAACAGACGTTTGGAGAAACCATTCCTATCACTACCTGGGATAATTCTCATTTGTAATTTTTTTTTCAAAGACAAATTTTGTTTTGTAGAAAAGAATATGCAGCCTCTCTGATAAGAGATGTATTGCATGCATGGGTATACTATTTCATACATATACATAACAAATGACAATTTACTAATGATAAGCCTTAATAACTGAAAAAATCAACAAGATTAATTTGCTGTTGACATGTTTTTACTGTTATATTTTTGTCATCTATGAGAATCATATTCTGAACTGTAGATATAGAAGTAGTAGAGTGGTATAATTTGTTTCATTATATTCACTACATTTTTGTGCTGAGGCAAAACCGAAACAAACAAAAAAAAAAACTAACCTACACAAAATGACAACTAACATTCCAATCAGTGTGGAGACGTAGAGATAAATAGATTTTTGATTAATTTAAAATAGTAAAATTATATTGAAGTAAAAATACAACTTAAAAAATAAAAAATAATGAAGAATGAGAATAAGATGCAACATCTTGCAATTTAAAGAAAATATAGAAAGATGATGCTTCAGTTCCTGCCCTTCCTTCAAGCTGTGATGAAGGTAAAAGTACTGTGGCAAAATTATTGCACAAACCAAATGAAAAACACTTTTAATGATTAAAGACTTACTTTTTTCCTCATTTTTAACTTTTATAGTGTAAAATAAATTTAATCTCAAGGTTTCAAACAAAGTTGAACTAACAAGGAACTGAGCAACAAAGCAATTTAGGAAAATGGCTTAGAAATCAATTTTTAAAGCATATGCTAAAGTGATTTCTTGAAGGAAGAAGAATAAGAGAGATTTTGTTAGAAACTTTAAACTATTACAAGTGAAACTAAAAACCTGTTGGGTTTATTAACTTGTTTCATGGAAAGGTAACTTCATTTCCACCCGTTGAGAGTCATGACTATTGTTATTTTAAAAGCAAAAGAGAGAAAGAATATATTGTTTGGCTTAAAGGATGAAATTCATCCTGTGCAGAGATGCAATACAGAGAGCAAGAAAAACTGTACGTTTCATATGAGCATAGGTTCTTCAAAAAACTTGCTATAGCTTTCTTCAGTATGTAAAATAGATTGATATAGTTTGATTACAAATGGATCAAAGCTTGCAAAGTATTTGTTGTTCTCCAACTCAGCTTATGTTTTACCTAACCTGACTGTTTTCCATATAATGAAAAGAAAATGCAAAATGAAACTCTCTTGTACACTAAAAAAGAATAATCTGTAGTTTGTTTAAAATTATCTATGCTTTAGATAGGGCTGCTACAAGCCATTGCAAAAAAAAAAAAATCTGAAACAACCCAGCCATTGGGTAAACCAAATATCAAATAGACTGTAAATCTTTTTTCCTTTACAATGATAAGCTACTTAATGTAGAGTTGTATAGATGTCACAGGGTTTTTTTTACTGAAGTATTTTTCCAGAAGCAGATATGATCCAATGTGGGTCTCCAGAATACTGAGAGAGCAAATTGAATCAAAAAGGATTGTTTTGTTTTAAATCTATTGAATTCAGAGTAAAAATATGTATTGCATTAGTAGTAAAAGGATGTTTTACAGAGAAATAATAAAAAAAGAGAAAACTAATGCTTTCTTTCTTATTTGTTGATTTTATAAATGAACTAAATAGCCACCTGAACGTACCAAAACATCTTGAGGCTCTCAGTCTTCATAACTTATTGAGAAACATTTCTACTGTCTTTCCATACAATCTCTTACTGTACACAGAACTCATTTTCAACTCCTATTTCAATAATAAAACATAATTTAATGAAAACAATGGCAGGTTTGCAAGGACAAATGTTTGTAAGAAGAGGAAAGACCAGATTGGTTGCATTATTATAGAGATGATTTTTACATAGTCTTTTACCCAAAACGGTTTTCAGAACTTGAAACAGTCCTTATGGAATGATTGAATTCATTATACCTTCTTAGCTTGTCATTTTATATGGCTGCTTACATGTCATTCCCAGATTTAGAATGCCTTCCACCTAATAATGATTTGTTATTTCCAAACGATTTTTTTTTCTCAGATGACTTTTTTTCTCTTCAAGACCTTATTAACTGACATCAATATATATATTTCCATAATATGAAAAGTACTATGGATTTTCTCAAACAAATGTGAGGCACAGATTAAGATCAGAAAGTATTAGTTTAATAGGAAGACCATTAAAAAGAGTATGGCTGGATATTTCAAACACCTCAATATTTTTAACACATGTTCAGAATATAATAATATTGTGTTTTAAAAAAACTGTAAATCACTGTCTTATATCAATCTGTGAATCAAGAAGGAAGAAATAGAGTAGATGTTTATGTTTGTTTTATCTTGTGAAGAGTCATCATCTTTAAAGGCTCTCACATGAACGAATTATACTGTGAAGTCAGTTGGAATTCAAACACTGCTGAGACACATCTTTCCTTTCCATTGTTCTCTGTTCAATGCCTTAACAGTTCTTTCCACCTTCTCTTCCTTTCCTCCTGCTCTGGTTTCTTATTTTCCTAACAATACAATCTCTTTTCCACAATATATACATTTTTTCCCTATCACTCTGCATTGAAACGAATCTGTCTCATCCAGAGAATACTGATAATTCAAACCAGCTAGTTTCTTTGTTACATTTCCCAGTATTTAGCACCATCTAAAACTATAATGGAAATGGCTTTAAATTTCCTTTGGCTTTTTCAGGATATATGAGAGAAGCTTATGAGAGGTAAAAAACAGGAAAAATATATAGAAAAAGATTAATATTTTGCTTTGCTCTACAGGTAACTTTTATTATATATTTTTCTACATCCTAGTCTACTTTCCCAAATTCTTTCTACCTCAAAGGCTCTGGATTTGTTAGCAGATGGATATCTTACTCTTTATGATTAAGATGTGTTTCTCCAGGAAAATGTAGAAGTGCAGACCAGCAGAAATGCTGTGAAATGTAACATGTCTTTCAAAAGGAGCAGGGGAGATAATGTGATGCAGGAACACCCTTAAGTTTGTTCCATGTGAACAAGTAAGCAAAAATCCCATTTAAACAATGCTTTATTCTATCAGGATTTTATATTAGCTGGAAATGCCATGTCAGGAGTTCTTTATCATAGGAATTGTCAATGTAAATTTGCATGGATTTCATAAGACAGATTTGTGATAATATTAGAGAATGGGTAGTTCATGAGTGTTCATTAAAAATGAATTAACATAACTCCTATACTAAGAAATAACATCCAGGTAAATAATATTCGTACCACTTATATACTTGTTTAATCAGACCAAACAAATCAACATCAGGTAAATAAATCCAAATAAGTTATAAAACTTTCTTTTAGAAGGAAGTAAGGACCAGATTCAGTCTGTCTTTCTAACAGTATGCAATTTACAATTATTCAAGTAAGTCTTCTACTTTAGGTGGGACTAGACACCAAGTGAGTACTGCACTCAAAATGAGCTGAAAGAATCTTGCTGTAGCTAATTTATGTCATTCTTTCCCAGGCCTTGCAAAATGGTAGGCAAAATTGGCATCTAGTCTAGTTGATAATAAAAAATAACAGATTTAATTCATTCTGAATTTATGAAATGCTATGGTCTATAAATGATGTTGTATCATCAGGTTAGAGTCAGCTCCAGGATTCATGGTATTTTGAAGAGGAATGATTAAGGATATTATTAGCAAATCTACAAAGAATGGGACACACAGCATTTAAACATTACCCTATCATCTGTGCAACAAATGTTCAGCATCATTATGTTTCCACAATAGCAATTTGCTATTGCTCTGTGTGGTAAGCAATCAATATGGGCAGGCAATGCTTTTTATATCAACAGAGAGTACAGCTTAGTTGGTTCCAGCCTTTGCAAAATCAATAAGCATGTCTCTTTATATGGCAGACTATTAGTCTCAGTTGCAGATGAAAGTGACAAGGTGTGGGCTATAATTAACACAGGAAAGCCTTACAAAATGTTCATCCCTCTGCTTGTAAAATGTCATTCAAATTTTTACTGAGCATTAAACATAAATATTGTTTATATCAGTCTCTAATGCACAAGGAGCTGCTTAGAATCTTAATCCTTTCACAGCAAAATAACAGCCTCTAAAAATGATGTTGTCAGAGTTTTTAGCAGAGTGCACAAAGTGTGCTTAATACCTATCTGGACCTGTGTATGGTGAATAAATTAATTTTTTAAACACAGAATATACAGTTTTCATATCACACTCTGATCCCAATAAGACAAAATGCATGTGAACAGTACTGGAAAGAATGGTTGCTCTCAGAAACAGTTATCTCCCCGACATTGGCAACTTGCACTGAACTGGTAGAGCTGCTGACTCTTTCCCCATTCTTGCTCTTTTCTGGTCAGTTCTAGGGAATCAAAAAGGAAAGTTAATAGATCCATGAAGATCTCATCAAAACTATTACCCATGAGCCATCAGCCCCTATAACTTTATAAACAACTACCACTGTTCTCCTGAGTTTTCATTTAGAATTGCAATGTCAATAATGGTTAGTTGGTAAAACATTTAAAATATTATCTAATTATCATATATAGTGCAGTAGTCAGAAATAAATCCACATAAAATTGTGGATTTTATAAAACAAGCAGATTACTTTCTGTTTGCTAGTTTGCTTTTCAGAATGCTTAGGATTCAACACCTTTCTCAAGTCCTTGTGTAAAGTGGTCATCCAGACCTTTTATGTAGGTGAATAACGGCAAATTCAGTAAAATTTTTAATCTCGCCACTATGTTCAGATGATTTAATTAATGTTCAATGTCTTAAAAACCTCTAAAAGATTATTGTGATGGAAATTCAAAGTACATTCTTGAAATACAGCTTCATTGTTAGTAAATCTACCTTCTATGTGAAGAGAAAATAAAGTATATCCAAGCATTTGATTATGTAGCATTACATATAAATCAGTATTTGCTTTTTTTTACAAGAAAAGTCTGCTGGAACTGGGGCTGTTCAGTCTGGAGGAGACTCAAGGATGATCTTATTAATATTTACAAATATCTAAATGGTGGGTGTTAGGAGGTTGGGGCATCCCTTTTCTCTATGGTATCTAGCAACAGGTCAAGGGATGAAGTTGGAACATAAAAAGTTCCATTCAAACATAAGAAAACACTATTTTACCGTTCAGATGAGGGAGACCTGGCACAGCCTGTCCATAGCGGACTTTCCTTGTATGAAAGATGTTCAAGTCCTATGATCATCTTGTAGGCCCTGAACTTGACTCTCTCCAGAAGTTCTTTGTTCCTCTTGAGCTGAGGATCCCAGAACTGGACACAGGACTCCAGATGAGGCCTCACCAGGGCAGAGGAGAGGGGAATAAGAACCTCCCTCCACCTGTTGGCCACACTTTTCTTGATGCATCCCAGGATGTCATTGGCCTTCATGGCCATGAGGGCACATTGCTGGCTCATGTTCAGCTTATTACCGATCAGGACTCCCAGGTCTCTCTCTGCAGAGCTGCTTCCCAGCAGGTCAGTCCCCAGCCTGTACTGGTGCATGGGGTTGTTCCTTCCAAGGCAGCACAGCCTTCTGGGGAATCAGCCAATCTTGCCAGCTTGGTGTCATCAGCAGTCTTGCTGAGGATACATTCTGTCCCCTCATCCAAGTCGTTGATGAAGATGTTGAACAAGACTGGCCCCAGAACCGATCCCTGTAGAACTCCACTGGCCACAGGCCTGCAGCTCAATTTTGTGCCATTGATCACCACTCTCTGGATTCTGTCATTCAGCCAGTTCTGAATCCACCTCACTGTTCACTCATCCAAGCCACACTGTCTGAACTGATGATGATGTTATGGGAGACACTGCTGTTGTCCTATCATCTAGCTAGCTGGTTATGCACTCACAGAAGGCTATCAGGTCAGTCAAACAGGATTTCCCCTTGGTGAATCCATGTTGACTCCCCTTTATAACCATCTTTTCCTTCATATGTTCAGTGACAACATTCAGGATGAATTGTTCCATCACCTTTCCAGGGGTGGAGATGAGGCTGACTGGCCTGTAGTTTCCTGAGTCATCCTTCCTGCCCTTTTTGAAGACTGGAGTGACATTGGCCTTTCTCCAGTTCTCAGGCACCTCGCCTGTCCTCCATGATTGTTCAAAAATGATGGAGAGAGACTTAGCAATCACATCAGCCAGCTGCCTCAGCACTCTTGAATGCATCTCACCAGGAGTCATTGATTTATGAGCCTTAAACTTGTCCAACAAGTCTTTAACCTCTTCCTCTTCCACCCAGGGCAAGTCTTCTGCTGTCCAGACTATCATACTGTCCTTACTGGATTGGACTTCACGAGCTAACTCCCATTCTTTTCCTGTGTGCTTTCAGAGTTTCAGGATTCTTAAAAAGATACTCAGGAACAACTCTGAATTTCAGCCATGAGATGCTCTTCTTTCTCAACCTCTTTCTAAGCTACTTCCAGACATTAAGTATAACATTTTGGACCTATATTGCTAATACTTTCCCTAGTCACGGGCTGTTTTGTGATTGTCTTGCCCTTTGCTTACTAGTGTTCGTAGCATCAAAGAATGGTAAGGATTAGAAGGAAACTTTAGAGATGATCTAGTCTAACCACCCTGCCAAAGCAGGTCCACCTAGATCAGGTCACACAGGAACATGTCCAAGCAGATTTTGAAGACCTCCAGAGAAGGAGACTCCAAAATCTCCCTGGGCAGCCTGTTCTGCTGACTTCTATACTAACTCTATCTGATGGAGTGATTCAGATATTTTCCATGATGTTTCTTTTCCATTGTAAGAGTATAGATGATAAAAAGTGGTCCAAGTCACTAAAAAAAAATAGAAAAACTAAATCATAAGTACTGACATCTTTTACATTCCATCTATCCATTCAAATCTTCTTTAACTCCCCAGTGACTTCAGAAAACAGCTAAAATACTTTACTATCTGCTTCTGAAATGCTCACAGTTCATCTTTCATACTCTTTTCTACTTTTCTATTATTTGAACAATGTTTCCACCTTTCTCCATTTAACAGAGGGCTGGAGGTTAGACTGAAATGCACCTTATCTTTCATTTTGCTAGTAGTCCAACCCACACACTGTCAAGCAGCAGAGATGCACTCTGACAAATGTGTCCTTCCAAAATAGAACTGACCCTGGATACAGCTGCTAATTTCCTTTTTATATACTCGGTAAGTCATAAGGAAAAATCAATCAAATGTCATCATTTCATCATTAAAAGATGAGATATAATATCTTTGAAGTGTGGGCAAATAGAGTCTGAGGTTAAAATCACAAAATATAGCAATAATTTATGTTTTAATTAAACTCTGCATTGACATCCTTATCCAATAATACCTTTTTTGCTCTTAAATTGTTGCACTGGGAATGAATCACACAGGTTATGATTAACTGAAAATCTCAGGAGGCAGTAACCAACCAGATAGGAAATGGGAACAGATGCGCTGAAGATTTGTAATGTTCTCAATTCCTTCTTTCTCATTTCAGCATCTTTGCAACAGGACATCATTCTCAAAGCTGTAGAGTTTTGAGAAAATGCTGTGCAAGGAGCCTTTGGTGATTTTTTTTTTTGTCTGTGAAACATAGGAGTTATTGCATAGATCATCATGCTTCTTTGTATGATTCAAAATATTTTGTTTTGATAGTAAAGACTTTGTCCTTTACAGAAAGAAAAAGGAGTCCTTATTATACAACAGTGCTATGTAATGTAATTTTAAAAGAGCAGACCAAGTCAGAGCTCTTATGGTTCTGAAATAAAGTTTCAGTGAGCTGAATGGTATAATTGAGCAAAAGTTTCTCCTGATTGGAGTGGTTAAAGAATATCAAGCAAGACTGAACAGAAAATGGTATCTTGAAAAGGCATTTGATTATAGCAGGTTCTGGCTCAAATGAAGAGGAGGAAATGTCTACAAAATACTCAAAACAGCCAATGTTCCCTGGTCATTCAGATCTTAAAACAGAGACTAATAAAAACATTAGCAACATGTTTATCTTTGCATGACCACGGAATTTCTCATCATCTGGTATTTCTCTTTTAATTTGTTATAAAAATATATCTGAAAGATTGTGTATTTAAACCTGATTTTGGGGATTAATGTGTGAGAAGTTATTGCATCATTCAAAACACATAAAGGAAGCACAAGGGAATAAGATATTTCAATTTATTTCTATAAACAAGAACCCGTAGGAGAAATGCTTTCTTTAGAAAAAAGTGAAAAGATTTTATCAGCTTTTCATGCATCTAATATGAATGCTTTCTGAAGTTTACAAAAGGCATCTCAATAACAAATAATCATTCTTTCAACTGGGAATAAAAGAAGGGAAACAAAAAAAATTCATGAGTGACAACTCTTCCCAAAACACTTTTCCTCCATTTCTTGGCTGATACTACTTCTTAACAATTCTATATTTTACTTCATTGGTCAGATATTGCCAGTATTTGAAGTCTACCATTTTTGGATTTTTTGTTTGCATTGTTTCTTTCTCTTTCTGGTCTTCCAAGTAATTTTACTTTGTTTTTTATTTTTTCTCCCTCAAAAACACTCGTGCCTGAATTTCTGTGTTTCAATACCTCCAAAATACATCTACCTCAGTCTTTTTTTCTGCTACATTAGAGAATGTAAATTAAAATAACTTCATGTCTCACTGCCTGTAAAACTACTTTCATTTTATCACAAATTGTAGTACAGTCCCGTAGTGACTACAGCTTCAATGCAGTCTTTGTGCTCTGAATTTGGAATATCAAGTAAATTAAAGCCACCTCTTCAGTCAGAAACCTTATTAATCTGCAAGAAAATTCATTGCAGAACATAATGCAGTGCTGATCACTTGGAAAATTCTGGTCTTCACTTCATGCTGGAAAAATGTAGATAAAAAAATAGTACCTGGCTTAGAGAGTTTTTAAAAAATAATTTATGTGGGTTTTTTCCAAGATTTTTCCATATATTCATGAAGAGTTGTTTGGTTATTGCATTAGTAGGAATTGGGAATCAACGTGCAAACGTTAAGTTTAGGAGTTACATGCATTTAGGAACAGACCACAATAATGCTTTAATCTCATCTGTTTTGGCAATATCAAACCAAAAGAGATATCAGCTTGAACAATGTGTGATATTTCAATAAATCTAGGCTTTGCATATAGAGCATCATGTTTTAAAATAATTAATGGGTTTTTTTTTTCTTTTCTGTTACAAAGAAAACCATACTAGAAAATAATTACATACTTATTACATATGGAACAATGAACTGCTCTTCCTTAAATTTTTATGCCTGTCCTTGGAGACTATAGAATATTAAAAGACAATTTGGCCAGAAACTCACAAGTTAGTCTTTTAGAAATCCTGGTAATTAGAAAAAGTGGAATGTATGCTGTGGAATTGGTTCTGGTAATAGGTACTTCAAACTTGCTCCTGATTTTGTCCACCACTGCTTTATAAAATTATTTTTACTATCTCACTTATTAAACTATAGAGGATAAAAAAAAAAAACCTGTACCAAATGTCTTTGGTTTTGCAAAGAAGTACTTGAATAGCTGTTTTAATTTTGAGTGAGATTATTTTCTCTCATACTCAAATTTCATTTCCTGATCCATTCTACATGAAGCATTAATTGCATAAATTGAACATACTGCATAACAAGGCAATAATTGTGTTCAACTATAGATGTTCAGATGAAAATTGTTTAATATTAAAGAACTGTGTCATGGTTTGGCCTAGCTAGCACAGAAGCATCACAACAGTCTCTCACCCAGTGCCCCCCCTGCTTTAGCAGGCTGAGAATAATTTTCTCAGCTCTACAGAAACTGTGACTGCAAACAGCCAAGCAAGTAGAGCTTAAAGTTTGATTGAGATTAAAAAAAAAGGAAAACTTTGTCTCCCATACTTGTTATGTTGATAAACTCAAATAATTTATTTCAGTGCCTATTTAAATGGTTTGAACTGCTACTCACAGTAGTTATATCTGTGCCTAACTACAAATTAGAATAAAGGTAATTATAAGTAGTATTCATTGAATGAATTTTAATGGGAATTTGAAGACTGGACAAGGACAGATTTGTGTTACGCTAGTCACTGTCAGTTTTTGGAATGTATGAATGTGGAGTTAATGACATTTAAAATATCTAAGTATTTTTATCTGAACTTTACTTTGAAGACAATCCTAATCATTTGGACATGAGTTTCCTTCTGATGAGTGGAGCTATGTAGATGAAAAAGATAAGAAATTGGTGAATATGAGAATTTTCAAAGAGTCCATATTATTTAGCAGTGGCAATATATAGTACAAATATCAAATGGAAAAGAGGAAACACTTCTGTGGCAGCACTGAATAGCATCTTCGGGAATGTAGAGGTAGACAGAAAACTCTCCTTTGAAGAGTTTTGAGAAGAAAAATACTTTTCACTTTAATAAACAAGTAAAACAAAAGAAAAGAAAAACCCCATGGCCAAAACTTTCTGAAACCCTAAACTTTCTGAAACCCTAAACTTTCTGAATCAGTGGCTATAGAAGTTTTTATTTTATTTTTAGTGCAACATTTCAAAGACCATCAAGACCAGAAAGCTATCACCAAAATACTCATGATTTCTAATAAGCACATCAACAGAATGACAGAAGGTAGAGATAAAAAGAGAGGTGACATTCAAAAGGAATAAAACTGAGACAGAAGTATTTTAATATCAGGAAACATATAAAACAGAAGCTGTAGTCTTCAACCTATGTCCAAGTTGAGCAGAATTATTCAATTTCACCCGATAACATTAACTAATGAGATAATTTAAAACAAAAGGGGATTACTACATGGGGAGAAGAAGTAGATGACAAGAAAAGGTGATGAAGTCAAAAACCCTCATGGAAAAGACAGAGGATGACAGGCAATTATTATTCACATATAAACAAGGAGCTTGCTGAAAAGGTATGGAAAAAATTATATGTTTAGGTTCTTAGTGATATATTAGGCTATTTAGTCTTCAGAAATCAAAGCTTTTATTTTGGCTTCCCACACAGATTTGCTTTTACCACAAATACCTAAAAAACACAACAGTTAGAAGAACTTCCAAATGTTTTCATTTGTCTCTCACTGGTTCTAGTCTTCACGAGCAAACAAGAAGGTCAACAACAATCTTGATCAGTTGTGGAAATTAAATTTTCTACAATGAAGAGCCTTTTGAGATTCAATAATTTGTTTTCCTTATGTTTTTGTCCTTTAGTTTTTTTTTAGTTCCTGTCTACTATAAAATTAATAGACACATCTATTCAGTCAGTCCAGCAAGATGTGGGAGTTTCTATTCTTGTGTTTATTAAGTTGGCATTTTTTTCCATGTTGTTGCCATAGTTTCCTTAATATTTTTCACTCTTCTGCAATCCCTATCGATACTGTTCCCAGCAAATACCCAAATTCTGCTCTAGTCACTGATATTCAAACAAAGTCACCAGCCCACACTCTGTTTTTAGTATTCACTTAATTCTTTCAAATGTCTCATTTACAGTCTTGTTGGTCCTTCTGCAGATTGTTATACTTTCTGTGTCTGTGATGAATAGTTACACAGAAAAAGTATGCATACATCTCTCTTGACGTTACACTCTTTAGCAGCCTATATACCCATAGACTATACTTTTCTTCACTCGGAATGTGTCGTTAAAGCTGAATGAGAAAACAGTATTGGTAGATACTTGTATGAAAAACAGAACCTAAAATTTGTAGTCTGTCTGCTTGGTTCTTGTTGCAGCAGGCAAATTTCTGCAGAAAGATAGACTGATATTATGACAGTATTGAGTTTATCTAGGAATAGGAAAAATAAGCTATTGCTTAATTTTGGGTTTTTTTTGATAGTGTGTTTTATGTTGTTCTTAATGTGGTATGCTGTGGAATTTAAGTATTGGCTTTATATATTTGTACTCTGAAAAAAACAAGAGAAAAATATAGCAACTCACAAGATCACAACAGTTGATTTTGTCTTCTATGTGCAACAAAAACCATATGTAGTACATTAATTTGAAATTTCAAATTATTTTTCTCTTTATGTACCTTCCATGTTTGTGTTTAGTGCATATATTAGCAAGAAAGGTCACTCCCAGATCACTAAAAACATAAATTATAGCCAATTAGACTATTTGCACAGAATAGATACTGTATAAACACATGCCAGGATTCTATTAAAGCAATACTAACACTGAATTGCTCGAAAAATTGCTCAGAGAAACAGTGTGTTGAAATATCAAGATTTGATATTTGCTACAAATGTTTTCATGGGTTTCATCCATGCAGCTTTCACTTGGGGAAAAAGGATTTTGAGTTATATTTTCACTTCGGTGTAGTAATAAGAAAAGTTATCCTTTTTTTAATCATCGTGTTGGATAATTAGCTTTGCACCTTGATCCTTTATTGTAAGACCTGCATGGCATGCTCATGTATCAGCAGATAATGATGCAGGCAGGTGCCTAAGGTATGTTTGCAACAAAGAATGTAAGAACTTCTTCAAACAGGACTATAGCAATTGCTAGGGGACATCCCATGAGAAAGGATACTAGAAGTATAGGAGCCCAAGATAGTCAGTCTATACTTAAGGGTCACATTTTCCAAGCTCAGAATCAAACCAAATTTGTTGTCACTTGCACACCTACTGAGGGCCTAGCTTGGTGTCATCTGCAAACTCAGAGTGTGCTTAACATCCTCATCCAGATCACTGACAGAAAGTGATTAAACAAAATTGAGCCCTAGGGAACACCACTGGTGATTGGCCACCAACTGGATTTAACTCCATTCACCACCCCTCCTTGGGCCATGGAAACTGCCATGTCACAGGCTGGCTGATGCATTATACCATGGTTGTCTGCTCTGGTCACAGTGCTTCTGGCTATTATGCCCTTGGCTGCTTTCTATAGGTGTGATTATGCTTACAAGGCACATGGGATTTCTCTTTTTGCTGCCCTTGTTTCCTATCATTCTAACAGGCTTTGTAAGAATTAGAGCTTCTTAGACCTTACTGTTCAGATGCTGTAACTAACCTGAGATCTTTTTGAAAATACTTGTCAAAATATATATTTTTATAAGTTAATTGGATTTTCACAGTTATATAATCACACAGTTTTGTTTAAAGATTTTAAACAGAATGTAATTTTCACTATAAAACATTGCAACTTCCCCTCTTAATCATTTGACACAGATCTTCCTACATTCCATCACAGTTACTAGACTACTAGTTTTTCAAATTAATAAATTTCAAATTTATACAAATAATATTATAAATTTGAAATTTACAGTTTTTATTAATAAAATAAGTCTTATTTAAGAACAATAGTCAAAGAGAACAAATAGTCAAACAGTCAAATAGAACAAAGTGATCATAGTAGCTTTATTTGTCACAGTTGTTTTTTCCAAATTCTTTTTCAACTGTGTTTTGAATTCTTCAGATCTACCTTTAGCAGCTTTAGCCTCATTTTGGTTGGGAGGGCAAGACTTGGACAACATGGCATGTTTTTTCAATCTCACATCCTCAAGTAGTTTTAATTTTTATAACATAGCCAGTGAAGAGTTTTTCTAATATACACATATTTCTACAATTAGTCTTTAAATAAAAAAAATCTCTTTAAATAAAAAATTAAACAGCAACATGTCAGTCAGATGACAAGCTATGCTTCTGAATTTATAAGGAGAATATAAGACACTCAATAAAATATAAAGTGCTCTTTTAAGGATTTTCCCTAAGTGAACTTGTACTGATACAACATTTTCCTCCAATGTTTTGATTTAATTGCATTTGCTTTGACTGTATTTACACCTTTCTCTCTGCTTGGTGCAAATAATGAGCAAATTATTTCATTGGCATGAATACTAATACAAAATTTATTTTACCTGTGTGTTGCCAAATATTTTTAGGAATAAACTATTGTTCATATATAACATTATTCACAGATTAAATCCCATTGTAACATTTTGGTTCATTAAATAAAATAAATAGATTTTATGACTGTGTTTAGTCAAAACATCTGGACTTGCAAAATACAAATGTTCAGAATTAGTTGTACTTTAAAGATCAGGACTTTGTGCACACAGTTTGTCAGATGACAAAATATTGGCTCCTATGTGAACTGGAGACTCACATTTGTTTGTTTTTTTAATGAAATTCGCTCATGTATTTAGAGGAAGCATATAAACAGGAATAAATTATAATAATCTGTTATTAATTACTTGCTAAAATATGACTTATATGTTTCTGTAGGAAACAATTGCTCATTATTTACATAAAATGTGGTAGGTCTAAAGAACAGCCTGTGTTTGCTAATGAGCCATGCATCTAAAAAAAATACCAAAAAAAACCAAAATCCAAAAATTTCTGAAAACATAAAAAAAAAAAAAAGTTATGTCACCGTATTTTGCAAACTTGACAGACTTCAAAATTTTCTTGGAGCTCTGGCTTCAGTAGTTATTAAATGAAAACTTTCATTTCTTTAAAGAAAAAACTAATGTTTTTGTTTCAAGAACAAAAGGATGGGATATGATATAAGCCCAAGCTCAATATCAAATAAATTCTAAAATCTGAATTTCTAAACCTGGAGACAAATATATCTTGTCTTGACAAATAATTTGTCCTCAATATGACCATTTAAAAAAAATATAATCTTTAAGCAGAATCTTAGTTCCACTCAACTATTTAGGACCTACTAGAGGGACTAAAAGTTATTTTATATGTTCCTTGTTATTACAACTGTTTTTAAGAAGAAAGATCATTTAATCTTGAAGCTTTTAATCAAGGCATAGCAAAGGACTTACTTTGCTTTAAGAAGAGCAGCATGTCAATGCATGTTTACTTTTAGGGCATTACCTTGAGAAACTATTCATATTGTTGGAACAAGCTTCCACTCATAGGTGCTGAGCCTAAATTTTGATGAATATTCCAATTGAATAACTGGGGTGTTTTCCTAGTCTGGGACAAATCACAGAAGCTGACACAGAAATGGCTGGGAAAACCCAGTTATTTTATGTGACGTTAACCATTCTATTTTGTGTAACAGTTTTTTAATGAAAAGTGAATAAACAATGAATCAACAATGAGGAAGAAAGGAGGATTTATTCAGAGTTGATTGTGATTCTGAACATCTGCAGAAAGCAGAGGAAGAAGCAGAGCTATTTAAATAGCTGGAAAAATATAGTTGGCTAAGAAAATTTAACTACTATTCAAAGATATTGTCTTGGACAGCTACTGATAAAATCCAGGAAAATATATTTGGTCTAAGTATCTGGCATCACATATGTATATGCAAGTCTGGCAATTGGTAACAACCTGTTATCTAGTCTATAGGATGAATAGCTTAATTAGTTCTTTTTAATGAATACTTGATAGTTAGTAGTTAATCAATTGTTTATTTAATTAGCTCAGAACAGCAGCTCTCTAAGCCTGAAAACCTTCACACCTTTAATTGCATGTAAGGTGGTGTAGACTTAAAGCCAGATATGGCATGTATGCACCCTTAGCAGTTGTAAGGAACAAGTCTTCCTTGTACAAGTCACTGACCTGATCCAACCTGACTCAGCTTGTCTCTGTGGGCCCTGCTGTTATTCAGCTGTGGAAACACTGCTGATGACTGTGAAAGAACAGGAAGACTCAAAAAGCTCACGTCCATAAGTCCTTGGGTATCTTGGAGGCCATGTTTTTTGGTTCAGAACAGGGTGAGTTATAACTTCCATGAAAAAAAAAAAAACAACCTGTCCTAAGTTTTTCATCCTGTCTGGGTGGAATTTTGTTCTTCAGAGTCTGTTCTGCACAAAAATACCCCCAAAAACAACAACAGAAAAAAACCCTAACACAACCCTCATAGTTATTGCTCCTTAATTTTCAACTCTTACTTGGTGTGGATCCATCTCTGCAATAAGTTATTCTAATCTGTTTTCCTTCCCTGAAGGCTGACAACAGCTGATTCAGTAAACTCCAGTGGCACCATATGCTGTCAAACGGTGAAATTTTGTTGGTTAAAATTCATCATTAAATTGGCTTCTTTTAGCAAGAGTCTGTTACAGGGAGGGGTTGTTGGAGGTAAAGTCCTCGTTTGACACCTTCACATTGAAACTTCTTGAAGGCAAATGTAATTACTTTGAAAAATGAAGATTTGGGCTTCTCTTAATCTGAAGTTGTAAAAAAAACCTTTTGACGTTCTGAATATATGTAGGGTAAAAGATAGTAAATGCTGTCAATCACCTCCCCCACAATCATTTATTGTAAATCCTTTTCCAGCATGAGCATGACAGAACAACTGTGCAAAGTTTAGATACAATTTTTGTCTCATTTAACAAGTCCATTAATTAATATTAAATGATTTTCACCTAATGGTATCAAAGCACAAGTTTTTATTGTTGTTCGGCCTCTAGTTCAAATTAAGTCTATCTGCATCCTTGTTAAAATTTTGTTCCTGTGATCTTTTCTGCATTTAAAGAGAAAACACAGCACAATCAAATCCATGGGAAAGAGATAGTTAGTGAGATAATTAAGTTATCTCAGTAAAGAAAAAATCCATTAGTTTAATTTAAATGGGAATAGCAAGGTCAGCTGTACTGGAGAGATTCATCCTTTTGCTAAAAACACTTCTTGTCAGAGCTTTTTATTCACGCTACGTAAGAGTAAGACTTTGATGCTAAGTATTGATTTGTTAAAATGTCCTTTTTCATAAAAAGAAAGGGAGCAGTCGTTAAGAAGGGTAAGTAATGACAACAAAATATATAAATGATTAATGATGAGCTATGTAAACTATTAGATCTAAACTCAGAATGAACTCTCATAATGAGTAAGTCAATAAAAAAAGCATCTTGCACTTTCTGAATTCATAATTTAGGAGACAGAACAGCTTTAGGAGAAACCAAAGTCCTTTGAAACACACCACTCTGTAAGAAAAATAAGAAAGATATACTTTACAGTCTAAACTCCTAACCTTTTTTCTCCCTCCATCTTTTGTCCTTTCATCCTCTTTTTAGAAAAATTTCCATATGCAAAATATTTTGCCTTTAAAAGTAGTCTGAAAACACCCTAACAGTTACATTCAAATCACAATTTCCAGAAACAAGTAATTAAAAATCTCAGACCCTGGTGTTGTAGACATGGCTGCAAGAGACTTTCCTACTCTCAGATGTTTGTTTAGACATAACTGAATATGTCTGTGGGTTTGGTTCATTCCTTATATATGTTCTTTTACATAATTCCATTTGCTAGATTAGAAGGCTTCTTAAGACTCCATAAGGCTTCTAGCATGAGATATCATACTTCTGTTGCTGGTGGGACAGCCATGATAGTAAGCAGCAGGCACCCAGATTGTTAGTTCCTGGTTTTGTTAGTGCAAAAGTCTTTGATTTTTATTGCTATAGTTATAAATAAATATATTAATACACATATATTTCATATTATTTTTATACTACAGGAAAATGTCATAAGTAAAGTTAAAAATAAGTTTTCTGCCTGAGAAAAGCATTAGATGAAATTTTTGAAGACTGACTGGTTAAAGAAAAAGTCATAGGATAGGCTTTAGTTCTGGTTAGTCTTTGTCATAATAAAGGTCCCTGGAGTCTTCTGCACAAATCTTAAGGTGTTTGTTGGTGGCATGTTGAGAAGGATCATAAGCTGAAGTAGAGTGTTATAGTTTTCATGATTGAAAATGGAAAAAAATAATTTAGTTTAGGTTAGATTTTTGTTTCTGACCTTAATGAATTATTTTAAGCATTTTCTCTAGAGCAGCTTTTTACTTTGAGCCGATAATAAAACATTCTGTATTTGCATTTTAATAATGGTGAAATTTTCTGCCTGTAGAGACTGCAATAAGTCAAAGATTGTAGACCTGCTGGCCCGTGACCTACTCTTTACTAATGATTGTATGCAGACTGCCCCCACACTACAGGATTTGCAGTACATTGCCTTGCTGATCCTATTTCTAAGTGGTTTGGCCCAAACATTAGCATAAGAAAGCAGAGCCCTGAGTCCAGCCATACCGTGACGGAGAGCTAGTCAAGCTAGTTGTTTTTCTTTACAGTGCAACACTGGTTATTCTGCTCTTGTGGCAGCACCCTGTCTCAAAGTGTCATGACTGATGATGAAGTCTCATGGAGCAGAAGAAAATCTTGAGTAGCTTTTGTGGAGATTAAAATGACCTTTCAAGGAGAAAACAGGCATCTAAATACAAACAAAAGTGTATGTGCCCTATGCAGTTGTAATCCCCATTCTATTGTGTGGATGAAAAATGTAGACAATTTAGAGCTGCTACAGTAAGCATTTTGGGCTCTTATACATATACATTCTCTGTGCCCATGCAGGTCAATCTTTCAGAATAAGAACAAACAGTCATAGTCAAATATTAAGCATTGAAACAACTCTCCTACAAGTTCAGTTATACTGAACTGACATCTTGTATTGGGTCTGAGATAATGGTAATTTTCCACACCAGCCCTTACAGTGCTGTGCTTTCTTTTGGTAGCTAAGGACATGCATTGACAGCAGACCAGTGTTGTGACTACTGCTTGCACAATATTGAGACTGTCTCTCCAACATTTCATCAACACCTTCAACAGTAGGCTGTGGGTGGACAGGATCCTGGGAAGAGACATGGCCAGGACAGCTGACCCAGCCTCACAAAGGACACCATACCATATGATGACAGCTTGGCAATATAAACTCAGGGAGAAGAGCAGGAAGGAAGATGAATTTGTGATTTCCATTTGTCTTCCAAAGCAACAGTTACATGTACTGAAACTCAGCTTCTCAGGAAGTGACTGGACATTACTACTGATGGGAAGTAGAGAGTAAAATCTTTATTTGCTTTGCTTCTCACACACAAGGCTTTACTATTTCTTTATTAAACTGCTTTTATCTCAACCTTCAAGGCTTCCATCTTATTTTCTGTCCTCTGGCTTGCTGAAGGGGGGATGATAGAGCAGTTTGGAGGACATCTGGCATCCAGCCGAGGTCAACCCAGCACAGTCTTTTTTGGACCACTGTGTAGGGCTCGAGGATTATGAGGAGTTAAATATAAAGATTGTATTTGAGAAAGGTAACTGGCAAAACTTGGACTGAGTGATAATAGAAAATGGAACAATTGTGGAGAATTTTGGTTCTTTTAGTTGTGGTGAAGGGATGACGGGTGGATTGTGTGTGAATTGTCCACTTTAATTTGGTGTAGTGATGATGTTATTTTTATTTTGAGTGAGATTAATTCTTTTTGTTAATGTGAGTGAAGATTTGTGACATTTTTTTTCATGAATGTGGATTGCTATTATAAGTCTTAAATACATGATTCAAAAAGGGAAGGAGTGGATTGTAGTGGATTTGTCTAGGCCAGGTTTTGGTAGTGGAGGGGGCTGTAGAGGAGGCTTATTTAAGCAAAGAGCTGCCAGAAGCTTCCCTTCTAGCTAATAGGGATAATAATGTCAGTCAATTCTAAGATGGACCCCCTGCTGACCAAGGCCTAGCCAATTAGTGACTGAAGTAACACTTCTATGAATAATACATTTGAGAAAGGGATGAAGTTGCTGCGCAGTTGTTAAACTGCAACAGCAGAAGGGAGCGAGAATATGAAAACATCTCTGCAGACACCAAGGTCAGTGGAGAAGAAGGGAAGCAGGTGCCCAGGCTCTGGAAGAAAGATTCGTCTGTGGTAAAGACCATTGCGAAGCAGTCTGTACCCCTGCAGTCCATGGAGGTCCATGGGAGGAGCACAGATCCGCCAGCAGCCTGTGGAGGACCCCACGCCGGAGTGGGGGGATGCCTGAAGGAGGCTGTGACTCTGTGGGAAGCTCACCCTGGAGCAAGTTCCTGGCAGGACCTGGGAGCCTATGGGAAGAGAGAAGGTCACGTCGAAGAGTAGGTTTACTGTCAGGACTTATGATCCTGTAAGGAATCCACATTGGAGCAGTCTGTTCCTGAAGGCCTCTACTGCTACATCAGTAAATCACAAAAACCTCTTCTGTTGATGGGTTATGTTCTTCTAGCAGATACATCTAGACTGCTGCATGAATAACCTCTTGTTGTGGTTTGGCCCAGCCAGCACAGCAGCACCACGACAGTCTCTCGCTCCGTGCCCCCATTCACCCCCACCCTCGTTAGGATGGCGGAGGCCCCAGCAAAATGGGAGTAAAAAGATAAGCAAGGTTGTTGTGGATTGAAACAAGGGCAGGGAGGGCTCACTGCCAATTATGGTTCCCGGCAAAACAAACTCCAGTACTCGACTTAGAGAGGAAAGTAGGAAAGTTTATTCTACAAGAAACAGAATGGAATAAAAGCAAAAGGGAGTAGGATGATGAGAAAATTACAAACAGCACTTTAAGATCTCCCTCCCCCATCCCTCCTTTCTTCCCGGGCCCAGCTCACTGCTCCCGATATCTCTACCTCCTCCCCCCTCAACGGCTCAGGGGGGCAGGGAATGGGGAATGTGGTCAGTCTCTCACAGATGGGCTCTGCCGCTTCTGTCTTCTCAGAAGAGGATGACTCCTGGCATTCTTCCCCTGCTCCAACACGGGGTTCCTCCCCCGGCACACAGTCCTTAGCAAACTTCTCTGGCATGGGTTGCTCCCAGCAGCTGCGGCTTCTGCCGATATGGGTTCCCTCTCTCGGGACAGAGTCCTTGGTAAATATCTCTGGCATGCATTCTTCATCACAATTGCAGTTTCTTCTACCGATACGGGGTCCCTCTCTCGGGACACAGTCCTTGGTGAATATCTCAGCTTCTCCAATTCTCTCCACAGAATGCAGGGGAGTCTCTGCTCTGGTACACCTCCTCCTCTCTTTCATCACTGGCCTTGGAGTCCGCATGGCTGTTTCTCTCATTGTTCCTACTCCTTGCACCACCACCAGCCAGAAGAAGAAGAAGGGACAGAAGAAAGAAGAAGCAGGAAAAAGATGGAGGAAAAGCAACCTCCTCTTCCGGCTTCTTCTTAAAAAGTGATCGTGGAGGCGTCTAATTGGCTCAGCCCCAGAAGTGGGTCTGGCTCAGAGCTAGGGAGAGTTTTGAGCAACTTCTGACAGGAGCCATCTTTACAGTCCCTTCCCCCTTACCAGAAGTGGCTGTCATGTCAAAGCATGATACCTTTATAAGGAAATGATATTGCATTCACATTGCATGAAAAAAATTAATTATTCTTAGAAACAGATATCACACCTGTTTTGTTTTTAGTTTCTTCCTTTATTTTCTACAAGATCCATAATGCTACAGTAGAATAAGTATTTCACAAAAAATTACTTTAACATCAAATAATTTAGCTTCTTTAAAGGCCCAACTGATGTCCCCTTGTGAATTCTCCTGGAATTGAGAGGAATTCATGGAATCCCCTTTCCACTGGAATACATTGCACAATTTGCAAAACTATAAAGAAACTTTAAAGCTTTAAAGTGTCTGGATGTCTAATTAAATGCCTGCATTCATTCAAAATAGCTATCTTGATATCTTGCTAAGACCAAAACAGTATGAGAAATATGGCAATGAGTGGAAGAGATACTTTCCTGGTAAGAAGAGGAAAAGTGAAGGAAAAAAAAAGTTTTAATTTACACTCAAATATGTATAGTTACAACATGCATATGGACACTCACACTTTTTTTCTTAAGCAAATACATTGTGTCTGTGTACAGAAAGACAAGTACACACTAGAGATATATATATATATATAAATGCATAGAAATATTTATAATGTCATGTAGGGAAAATAAGAATTGCTGATAGGAGATTAGATAGTTAAGATGTATACAACATATGTAAAATATGTCCCCATGAAATGATGGTTGACAGGAAATAGTTCAAAACCATTTTGATTCTGCATCTCTGGGAAAACTGAAAATTTTGTTATGAAAAAGATTATTCATATTCTGGAGTTTCTAAAAGTGAGGGCAAGCTACATAAAATATGATTATAAAAAAAACAAAATAAATTTCAGCAAAACCATTAAAAGCTGTCAAGTGATTAACTAAGCTGTGAGTTAAGCAGGAAAAATTAATCATAAGTCTTTATCCAGATCTCTAAGGCCATATCATTAGAACTATGAGGTATATTCACTAGTACATGCAAAAATCTGTCTAAACTGTAGCTGGATGGTATAACTACTCTCCAATGTGGACAATTCTTGTGCAGAGAAACTAAAAAGCAGGACAATATGAGCACAGTTGTTAATATCTGTATGATATATTTGACAGGAAATGAATCCTGACCTCTGAAAACAGACAATTCCACGAAGATAATGCCTCATTAAAAGCAAAAGACACTGTTTTTTCCTCACCACAGATCCTTATCAATCACATAAACACATCTGCAGATATTCCTTTAATTTAAAAAAAAACCAGCTAACAAGCCCATGAGAAGAAACTACTACAATACACTCAAATTATTTGTGATATAAGCTCTGTTTGAAGTAAATATCAGGGGTAATAATTCAGCAAACTTTACACTTTAAAAGTAAGAATCTTGAAAGCATGTTTTCCAATTTTCTGAAAACCTTAGATGATTAAGTTCAATCATTTCTTCACTTAAGACAAATACATGTTTTATTTTTGTCTTCCTGTGCCCCTCAAAAATGAAAACAAGTGATCAGTTTATACTAATGTTCCTCTTGCTCTGCTTTTGTTGCTGCATTGGCTAGTACCAACCAAGCTTTAACAACATAATTTAAATTCTCATTAAATTTTGTATTTATAGAATTGATTGAAAGTAATTTTTTTTGCAAGAAATGCAGTACCAATAATACAATAATAGTAAAATATTTGTTAGCATAAATTGTTTCATTTAATTTAACTTCGGGCAAACCAAATAAAGTCACAGTATTCTTTAAATACTGCATTTATTTTCTCAGTACTTCATGTAAACTGTTACTATGCTGTAATTTCACTTGTCATACATTGCATATATATTAAATCTATTTCAGCCTTTATATTATGTCAAAATAAATAATTCCTCCAGTAAAGTATTGGTCTAGTGGTTGGGAGGACTAGGACAAAGGCTGGACTCGATGATCTTAAAGTCCTCTTCCAGCTGAAACAATTCTATGATTCTATGATTCTATTTCACTTTTTATTGGGAGCTATCAACAGCCACAGTCTCAGTCTATGCATAGAACTTGTTGTGCAGCTGAAGCTTCACTCTGATTTTCTTGTCCCAATTCTAGACAGAGTCAGGAAATGATGTATGCTGAAACGGATAGCCCTTCTGACTCATTATCGACATTCATAAGATTTTGTGAAGAGTCAACTCTTCTTCTACTCTTTGGTTCCAACCTTGTATAGACTTTTTGCTCCATTTGCTCTTGGCATTCTCTTCATTATCAGTGTACATTCGTTTTTATATTTTTTCTTGAAGTATTTAATTTAATGTATGGGAATGACCTTGAAAATACATATTTTAAAATTCAAATCTACTCATAAAGTTTTCCTCAAAATCAATTTGAGACCAAGAGACTGACAGAGACTTTCACTCTATCTAAAGGTGAAAAAGAACATTCAAAGAGTTTCTGCCACCTGGCACGTTTAATTTGCATATTTATCACTTGGTTTCAATACCATTTTATAAACTGTTCATTTTTTTTTGTATCAGAAGTCTTCTTAAGAGTATTTCTTTAAAACTTTCTCTTAGGAATGACAATGACAATGATATGTAGCTCAATGTGCATAGGAAGGTTCAGTGAGTACACCTTAGGGAAAAAATTATGTATCAAAGGTTCTCCTTTGAGTCACTTAAAAAATTTCTTTCAAAAAGAGTCTTACATATATAACCATGTACATTTCAAAAGTTTAATTTATGATAGCATAATTTATTAACACTATAGAGAGAAAGTTGGACATCCTAGTCAAGTGGTCCCTTGATTGCATTAGATAATCTGACATGGACAAAGATGAAGTGGAAATTCTTAAGGATCTTTCTCAGTTCAACAAGTTATAACCTAGGTTGCTGAAATTCATTGAGTAGTCTCAGGTGATACCAAAAGTCCTGGCATGGATGGGAACATAGGGCAGATACCTGTGAACTGCATTCAATAATTACAAGTGTCAGACACATGCTTTATTGTAATGACACATCAACTGGTATATGAGGTCTTCATCTGCAGAAAACAATCAGAAAAATACAAGATTTAAGATTTGTCCATAGACAAATACAGAACTTTCAGGTAGCTTAAGTTTTGTTAGATTTTTTTTTTAAGATTGTTACTTTCTACTTTTTTTTTTCTCACTCCAAAAAGTTATATTTTGGCTATACACATAGGCAAGAGACAACTTTAGCCAGACAACTGACTAAAATGCCAATACACATAAATGGATCTTCTGCTAAGAGGGTATTTAGCTGTGCAACCACAGTAACAGCTCAGCAAAGGCAGAGTGTGTAATGGAAGGAAAACAAACCTCAACTAAAAGCTTTGGAAATGTACAAGCTTAGTGCTTGGCATCATTGAGTAAGCCAGAATATTAGCAGTAGGTTATCTTTGAGACAACTCTGAATTACACAAATTTTATATCTGCATTGAACCATACAGTCCTCCATTTACTTTTTGCTATTACTTTATACCTTCATTGGTATATTAACGTGAAAAGTTTACTTAAGATTGTAAGGCTTCATACTGAAACTATCATAAAAATCTATCATTTGAGTTGCAGCAATGTAGATATACGTCATTTCTTTACTTTTGGTTATTAAAAAAACCCAACAAAATAAAAAAAGCGGGAGTAGTCTGTAGTTGAGACTTTTTTTTCCCCACAGTTAAAGTTGCAGCATCCTAAACTGACATCAGGATACAAAATGGAATGATAACAATCCAGAGCCCATGGCCCAGGCAAAAACTGAATCTTTCTTTCAGTAGGAATTCTAAAGGTAGCATTGTGATATCTTAGAATCCAAAAGATTTGAGGGCACAGGATGTACTAGGTAGCACGGCTAACCTATGCTGGCATTTTAGAAGTTTCATGGCATTGCCTGCATTATCATAGAGAAGTGTAATTTAAATTAGGAGAGGAGAAATAGCTAACAGAGAAATAAAGCACCAAAAATAAATATTTTACATTAAATAAAACTTTTTCATTTTCATTTTCCTACTATGAATTCTATGAGATATAACAAGATATCTGTGGGATAGGAGGAACTACTGGTGATAGACTGTTACTGTGCATATAAACAGCCATGTTTATGTCTCAAGGTGAGGAAATAACTGCCAGTTACTGGATAAATTACTGGATACATCATTACTTATATTAAACAAAAACTTTAAAATTAAAATTGGTTTCAAGCCTCTTTAAGAGAGTACTGACTATATAACTATTTTTACTTCAAAGATTTAAAAATTAATACTTTTTTAAAATTCTGCTTCCTCCCTTTCCTCTTAGCTTCCCTTCTATTACCTCCTACTCCTTCCTCAGTTCATGAAAAGATCTTGCAAAAAAGATGAGATGATGGTGGCTGTCCTACACCACTCAGACTAGCATAAACTCATAAAAGCATTACCATATATCCTTTTGAAGATATTACAAAGAACCTGTAACTTGTTATTTTGGAAGATAGCAAACAAAGGTAAACTGGTGACTATAATTCAACCAAGGTTAATATTAAAGTCTTTCTGAGTCACCTTTCAGTATAAAACATACAGAGCATTAGAATTAAATTAATAATGATATGCTGTGTTGCTTTTTTTTTTTACATTTCAGTAGAAAACTGAAAAAAAACCCTACTCATTAAGAATGAGTTTTCTTATTTATTTACCAGGAACAGTAGGGAAAAAAAAAGGTTCCAGTGATGACATCATTCTATTGTTTGAAGGAACACAACATTTCATAGAATCATAGAATGGTACGGTTAGAAGGGACCTTTCGAGGTCATCTAGTCCAATCCCCTGCACAAGCAGGTCAACCTAAATCAGGTCGTATTGGAACATGTCCAGGTGGGTCTTGAAGACCTCCAAGGAAGGAGACTCCACAACCTCCCTGGGTAGCCTATTCCGCTGCTCCATCACCCTCACAGTAAAATTTACAGTGACAAATGTTTTGTTGAAGACTTTTTGAGCTCAAATAAGATTTATTATGACATAGGTTTGTAGCAAAAGTAAAAGTCTTTATTATAAGACTTTAAAGTATTCATGTCATGTTTTCTGCCTTAGTAGTAACTGCAAATTTTCTTGTGGGTTTCTTTAATGTACTTTATGGTTTATTAAGGAAGCCGTTAATCATTAGTCTGATGGTTTTAATTCTTTTCATATGTGAAGCAACAGACAAAACATTATGGCTCACCGTTATTGGGATTTTGTAATGAGGATTTTTATATGATTTAACTAAAGCCCAGATGTCTATGTCTGAAAATTGTGGGAAGTGAAAAGGAAAAACTTGCTTTAAAAACATCCCTAGACTCAGAACTTGTAACGGGCTTTTCTAATCCAAACTTCTTTCCCTTTTATCTTCCACTCTACTTGTACAAAATGATACAGTAAATAACATTATGAACATTACTTTCTTCTAGACATAGAGGTCTTCCTTTCCTATAAGAGTATCTAGTCACTGAAGTGAAAAACAGTAAGTACAGCTGATGTGACAAAAGTAACTAAAAAAACAGTAACAGTGGACAATAGATGGAAGGATAGATGGATAGATAGATAGATAGATAGATAGATAGATAACTGGTTCATTTAGTATGGGAAAGACTTTCAGATAACTTACTCTGTCTCCTTTTGGACAGACTTTTCCACTAGATGGATGAGAATAGCTTCTGTGACATTTTTGTTGCTAGGCAACTGCCTGGGAGTTATAAAAAGATGCCAATAAAACTGAAGTTATACTAGAACTGAAGTTATACTATAACTGAAGTTATACTAGAATCCAAAACAAAATTTGCATATTCCTCATATAGTTCTTTAAATATACAGTGTAATTATGCAAATCTCCCTCATTCTGTTAATTAAGATGTTTGTCAACCAATCAGAGATAATATGAGGAAGACAAAATATCCATATGGCATTTTTGTAAAGCATGATTATACCATTCAAAGTGTAAGGATCTCCTTTATACAGCATTCTTGCAGCTTTGCCTGGAGATGGAAATTATCCTTCAACTATTTTCTTCTTGCAACAGGGATATGTGCTTTTGTGTACCAAAGGGGAAAGTCCTTCCTCACACCTGATACGATGTCATACAAGGCCCACCATAAGACATTCATTAAAATATGGTCTCCTCAGTAACATCTTGTAATACAAGTCATAAGCTCTACCAGAACTACCATCTTCTTTTTCTTCATTGCTTCTGTAGATATTATGTGTCCTAACTTTGCTCATATTGCTTGATCTTCACTAGGTAAACTTACTGTAAATGAAAGCAATAATTCTAAGCTGGTCAAGTGGAACAGCTGGATACCACTCAAGTGATTTAGACTGTCTTATGTAGTGTCAACCAGCCCTGTATTTGAAGTGGCTAAAGACAGATCAGCAGCTGAACACAGCTCTGCAACACGCAACTCACATAAACATACCTTCTTGTCACCATTGACCAACAGGTTTATCCATTCCACTGACAGTAACAGTGAATGTAATATCACGCTCTACAAGTACCTGAAAGGTGGATGTAGTGAGCTGGGGGTTGATCTCTTCTCTCCAGTAATGAATAATAGGACAAGAGGAAATGGGCTAAGGTTGCACTATGGGAGCTTTATATTGGATATTAGGAAGATTTTTTTTTTCACTGAGAAGGTTGTTAAACCCTGGCACAGGCTGCTCAGGGCGGTGGTGGGGTCACCATCCCTGGAGATATTTAAAAGACCTAGATGAAGTGCTGAGCGACATGGTTTAGTGATGGGCTTAGCAGTGTTAGGTTAGTGGTTCAAGTTGATGTTCTTAAAGGTTTTTTCCAACCTAAATGATTCAATGACTCTATTGTCAATATACCATTTTTGACAAGAAATGTTACAGCCTCCATGACCTGATTTAGAAACGCTGGTTACTTTCTGAAAGAATTTGTTTATATTTCTTAGACTAATTAATAAGGAGATATTTCTCTTCTCAAGCTGTTTTCCCCTCAAACTGTATTTGTAAAACAGTATCAGTGTCATCTTTAGGAGAACATACCTAGTAGCCATAACAAAATTCCCTTGTTAA
The DNA here is from genome assembly GCA_013401255.1 of Urocolius indicus. Classification (NCBI taxonomy): domain Eukaryota; kingdom Metazoa; phylum Chordata; class Aves; order Coliiformes; family Coliidae; genus Urocolius; species Urocolius indicus. The sequence continues at coordinate 88,633 of WBNH01014222.1, forward strand.
ATATCTTTGAATATAGGCTGTTATTAAAACCAAAGAAAAAGAAAAAACAATAGAAAAAGAAAATATTGATTCCTGTCATTTTCTATTTGGAGTAATGCTTTGTTGAGTTTTGTAAATGTAGTCCATATCATTTCATTTTCACTAGCAGGAAACATTTGTGCTGAAGTGAAACTTCCTGTTGTCAGAGTAGTTACATTGGATATTACATTTTTAGTATATATTTCTTAACCACTCCATTCTCTTTCTATTATACTTTAAAACAATGTTTAAAAATGCATATCATAGCATTTTATCTTTTTTCTGTCTTCTCAGAAATTCCCTTATTGGCATAACTGTTTGATGATATTTTGTAAACAGCACCAAATCACAACAATAGATTTCTTTATCCATCTTCCTTACATAGCTTCTCTTCTCCAGTCAATGCACATCTGCTGCCATTTCTGGCATATCAATAAACATCTATAATTTAGAATGCTTAGATTTTACACAATGACATGAATATAGACATAGAGAGAGTATCTCTTCAGGATTAAATACTAAAGTCCAGACAGAAGTAGAACAGCAACTTGCAACTGCACTTCTTAAAAGAAAGCAAAGGTTAGGTTTGCCAGAGTAGAAGCTTTGGGCAAAAATATTGAAAAAAGAAGAAATTTTTAGTATGTTATAATAAAATGCTGCCTAGACATGCATGCTTTGAAGAGAAAATCACCAGAAAATCATCAAAAAACTAATTTGAACCAGGCACTGAGGCAGTTTCTGTGACTGAAAGCAGTGCACAAAAATGAAACAGTGAATACACCTGTGAGATGTGACTTGGACATCTAGGTTTACTTCTCAGGTCAGACATTCTGCGCTTGTACTACAGTATTCAGAATTTAGGAGGGAAAGAGCTTTAAAATGGAATAAAGTTGGAGTTTAAAGTGTAAATTAAAATTCAGTACTGTCCTGAAAGCTAGCCAAGAAACCTGGGTGAAGATGGATGTTATCCTGTATATAATGTTTTGGGTAATTTTTATTCATCTTAGTAGCAGTGATTTTCTGATACAGGGAACTTAAAAACAGGTGAGTAGGTTATTTTGATCACTAACTCAGCATCCTAATTAAATTAACTTCATTCATAATAAATAAACAACTCAAAGTTCGTAAAAATTTTATGTTCAAAATTAAGGACAGTTTGGTTTTATAGAATCGTAACAGTTGGAAAAGAGACCTTTAAGATCATCAAGTTCAACCACTGACCTAACACTGTTAAGCCCATCGCTAAATTACACTATATCCCTCAGCACATCATCTGTGTGTCTATTAAATATCTCTGTGGATGATGACGCCACCACCTCCCTGGGCTGCCTGTTCCAATGCCTAATAACCCTCTTGGTGCAAAAGTTCTTCCTAATCTCCAGTCTAAACCACCCCTGATGCAAATTGAGCTCATTTCTTCTTGTCCTACTATTCATTAATGGACAGAAGAGATCAACCCCCACCTCACTACAACTGACTTTCAGATAGTGTAGAGAGTAATCATATCTCCTCTCAGCGTCCTCTTCTCCAGGGTAGACAATACCAGCTCGCTCAGTCACCCTTCATAAGGTTTGCTCTTCAGACCCTTCACCAGCATCATTGCCCATCTCTGGACATGCTCCAGCACCTCAATGTCTTTCTTATAGAGAGGGGTCCAAAACTGAGCACAATATTCCAAGTGCTGCCTCAACAGCACTGAGTACAAAAGGACAATCAACTCCTTGCTCCCATTGACCACACTATTTCTGATATGGGACAGGATGCCATTGGCCTTCTTGATCACCTGGGCACACTGCTGGCCCATGTCCAGCCATCTGTCAATTAACACCCCAGATCCTTTTCCATGGGACAGCTCTAAAGCTACATGTCCCCAAGCCGGTATCATGTGTGGGGTTGTGGCCCAAGTGTAGGACCCAACACTTGAACTTGTTGGACCTCATACAGTTCACCATGGCCCATCAATCCAATCTGTCTGGATCCCTCTGAAGAAACTTCCTGTCCTCAGGTAGATCTACACACTCACCTAGCTTGGTGTCATCAGCAAATTTACTGAGAATGCACTCAGTCTCCTCATTCAGGTCATAATGGAGGACATATTAAACATATCAGTGTCCTTACCAGGATTCTCCTTCTTTCCCCCCTCAGCGACTCAGGGGATGGAGGTTACAGTCTGTTCCCTACAGATGGAATTTGCTACTGCTTCTTCTCATGGGGAGGCCTCCTCACACTTCCTACTACTACAGCATAGGGTCTTTCCCATGGGAGACAGTTATCCATGAACTTCTCCAATGTGGGTACTTCCCATGGACTACAGTTCTTCATGTACTGCTCCAGCCTGAGTCCTTCCAATGGAGGCGGCTCCTCACATACTGCCCTAACGTGGATCTTCCTCCAGAACAATCCAGGGTGAGCTTCCCACGGAGTCAACGGCCTCCTTCAGGCATCCACCTTTCCAGCGTGGGGTCCTCTATGGGTTGCAGGTAGATATCTACTCCTCTGTGGACCTCCATGGACTGTAGGGGGACAACTGCCTCACCATGATCTTCAATACAATTCAGAAAGGAATCTTTCTTCCAGTGTCTAGGCATCTCCTCCCTTTCCTTCTCCCCTGACCTGATATTTGCAGAGATGTTTTCACATTCTCTCTCCCTTCTGCTGCTGTTGCAGTTTAGCAACTATGCAGCAACTTCTTCCCCTTTTCAAGTACATTATTCACAGAGGTGTTACCTCAGTCACTAATTGGTCAGGCCTGGGTCAGCTGTGAGTCTGTCTTAGAACTGACTGACCGTAGCCGTATCAGCTATAATGGAAGCTTCTGGCAGATCTTTGTTTAAAGAAGCCATCCTCGTAGCTCCCCTGCTACCAAAACCTGGCCTAGAAAAATCCATTACACATGGTTGTATGAACAGAGGATTTCTCATCGAGTTGTATGGTATTATAAATATATTTCAGTGACAGTCTGACCAGGCCCATGTGATAAAACGTGGAAACATTATATGCTGTATTGCTGATGGTAGGATCTGAAAAACAATCTAGCAGATCAACAACAATAAAAGTCCAAATCACTTTAGATCATGTCTGAAGTAGGCCCAAAAAGTCATGTTTGTATAAAGAGGATGGGAATCTCTGGTTTTCAGGGGATATGCTATCCTTCCCTCTTACTTTTTAGGACTTCTAAATTAACCACGTATTTTGGAGTCCTACTTCCATGAGACTGAATGATAAGATGCATGCATCCAAACACGCAATACATCTCAATATAGATTTAGTGATGAATCAAAAATTTATTATAAAACTGCCATTCAATCCAGTTGCTTTAATATTTGTCACCTTTTCAACCACGTCACACCTGAGCATTTTCACTTATTCCCAGCTTACTATTAAGGATACTTAACTAGAATGACACACTCTGGATTACCTTGTGAGTTTAACTAGAGCTTAACTACTAAAAGATCTCGCAAGATTCTAGGTGGAATTTCTCTTTAAAAAGTTGAGATAAAATAGCTTGCAACACAAATTATATATTGCTTGATGGAAATTTTGAAAGTCTAGCAGTAGAACAGCTGTCAGATTCTTTTTTAAACTGTAGGGTTTATTCTCTTGCCCTAGAGATTTAAGGTTTTACATAATTTTTATCTTATCTAGTGTCAATCTAGTATGAGCTAGATTCCAGTAATTTTGTGACAAATTCCTCCTCTTGCAAGTATTTTTCAGTGTTTATGTGTTAGTGTATTTGTAGTGTTGTGCTTAATATGCACCATAATAAACTTCAACTTATCTGTCTTTCACTCACTTTGGGAATATGTAAATAGACAAAGAAAACATAACTCTGAAAACCACTTTCTGCTTAATGTCCACAGTTGCTTAGTAGACTCCTTTATGCACTTATTTAATGCACTATGTATTGCAAGGTACAACAGAATTATTCTATGAGCTAAGTGGAACTGTCTAATTACTTTTCCTAAGTGAGTACAAAAGAATCACTTTGCATTTTTCAGAGTACTTTCGAGCATTTATGTTAGAGTTGCTCTGAACAGCAGCGTGTGCTTGCAACCAGTAGTAAATCATTCTATTTTTTTTAAGCCTCCCCTTAAACAGCAGCTGATTCTAAACAAGTAGATCTAGTCTCAAATTAGCTAAAATTTAAGGGAAAGTTACTAGACAGTTTTAAAAGAGAAAATGAAATACTTTATTGTAATTTGTGCTTAACTGCAAATACTTCTGCTGCACTGCAGTTTAGTTGGCCTATTTTCCTAAATATCTCATGTTGACTGTTATCATTCATCAAAATTTTTTCCATATGGATAGAACAAGAAGAGAATAATTTAAATTGCAGATACTCCTCTCCATTGTTTTACAATACCTTGTGGAAAGGTTGTAAAGCTTCTCAAAAAAGCATATACAGTCTGCAAGCTCTCTCTTTCTGACTCTCCTCTTCATTTTCTTTCACCTTTCTTATGTTTTATATATATATATTGGATGTTTAGATTAAATATTAGGAAGAAATTCTTCACTGATAGGAATGTTGGACCTTGGCACAGGCCGCCCAGAGAGATGATGGAGTCATTATCTCTGGAGATAAAGATATGTAGAAGAGGTGCTGAGAGTCATAGGTTAGTGATGGATTTGAAAGTGTTAGGTTAGTGGTTGGGCTTGCGTATCTTAAATATCTTTTCCAACAAAAACAATTCTATAATGTATGTGTGCATATATACCTATACAGTCCAGTATGTTTTATATTTGCATCAAAAAGCAAATGTTCAGGTACCAGAAACTACTCCTTAAATACCATAAATAAATCTATTCTACACAAATGAATCCTGTTAGTTTTAATGATTTTGATGTTTTACATTGTCTGAAGTATTCTCCACAGTTTAAGCAGTAAATTTATTTGTATGAAATGAGAAATGAGAGGGGTTTTTTTCATGGAATTTGATGATTACATAAGAATATAATATTTATTAAACATTTTTCAAAATATTTTAAAATGGATGTTTATTTTCAGCTTGAGTTTTCACTTTTATGTCACAAAAACTATTTTTCCATATTTATCTGTACTGCAAGGATATCCTTTTACATCAGTTTTAATACTGTATTATACTGAGCACTTTACTTTTACCTTAAAAAGTATTTAAAAAATACACATAAATCTAAGGTTCTAGTTTCTATTACAGCAATGAAGTGATATTCATTGATATTACAGTAACATTTAGCGAAGCATGCAAGTAGTGGCATGATGTCATGGAACACTTCACTGTTGGAATTGAAACAAGTAACACTGCTTTATGCACTTAAATTTAAGCATGTACTTTAGTCAGAAAGCCCAGTGCCTGGGGATCATCACTTGGTCCCCCTCTACTTGTTGCCCTCACAATGTAAACATGTAACTGTGTAGCATGGCATTGCCATTTGCAGCAGCAGGTTAGCAGCACTGTGTCAGCAGCACTGGAATGAGTTAGTAAGGCAACAGGACTGAGGTTTGTCACCTCTCCTCTGTATTAACTTTTTTTTTACCTGCTTGCATCTTCATTTTTTTCAGCTTAGCTGTGACAGATGTATCTGTAATTGACCAGGTGTGCAGAGCTAGACCAGTTTACTTTTGTTTATGTTTGAATGATACAAGTACATTTTTAAATAGGTAGCAGCGATAAGCATTTACTCTGTGCAGAACAAAATATTTAAGACTGACACAAAGACACAGTGTAGGTATACACGTCTGTGATGTAACAGTAGAGATGCTGTTAAGTGGAGCACAGGGTACTGCGCAGTGGTACCCAGGCATGGGATGGTGAGAGGGTGGATACAGAGTGACCTTAGATAACTCATAGTCTTTTACAGAAATGCAGACCTAGACAAGATGGATTTTTAAGACTGATAAAGATAAATAGTATTTAACATCTGTAAAAGGTACCATATAAGGAAAATTTGGATATAACATGGTACTGCAGAACAGTGAAGAAGTGGAAAAGTACAGTGTGTCACCAAAATATATGAAAAACAACCCAAAGTGAATCCTAGTCTAGTGAAGAAGCAGTGATCAACTTCAGTATTGTAATCCTGCCAACTAAGGACTTCAAATACTGAAGACTGCATAACACACACTCCAGCACCAGCATGAGATCCCAAACCTAAGGACCCAGAGGAGCAGCAGAAGAGTGAGTAGGAGAAAAAGCAGAAACTAAGTGTATAACAGTTTTAACTGCATACTTTTTTTTTTTTTTAATAATTAGATCCAGACTCGTAATTCTTGAATTATACTATAATATTTCAGTCATACTAACAAATTCTTGTCTTTGTATACAAATTTATATATATATGTATGGTATATTTCCACTTTGCATAAAAACAAGATTTTGAGCATTGCAACAATGAAGTATCTGCTTGTAGAAAACCTTGATATTACCAGAACAAAAATGAGTGCTTTGCTGGACTCAAGGCAGCACATTCTATGACTCAAAATTCCTTCTTTAAAAGATAAATAACCTCAGAGCTATGTCAGCAAGCAAAATTCCTATTGATCCATTGTTTTGCTCAAGTGAAGATAATACCTAAAAGAAGCAACACTCAGAGCAAATTTGTGCTATAAACATTTGCTGGAACATTTTGATCCAGAGTATATGATGAAGGATGATCAATTCTCAAACCAATTATACAAGGGAAAAAATGTTGATATAGGGTATACAAAAACAACTTTTAAACTTTAAAAAATTTTTAAAGACAAGATTCTAGCTAAGCCCTTTTTCATAGAGGAACATCCATATATTGGATCATGAAGATGATTTCTCTTCTGTCTAGGGTCTCTTGACTAACATGCTTCTCTATTTAATCCTATTCTCGATTTATCAAAATTTTGACAACCACCAAGCCACTCCATTATAATTCTTGTAATAGCCTTAGAGCCCTCCATCCTCCTTAGAGTCTGCAAATCACCCTGCTTCTCAACATGTGAGCAAAATGCATATTTATTAAGTCTTTGTTACTTCAACATCATTACCTTTCATGTTCTAGTTTCCATCTTCCAAACTATTTTTACTCTTTGCATGGTTTTTATCTGCTTCTATCAGTTCATCTACTTATTCTATTCCCACTTTATCATCTTATGGGTTTTTTTTTAATCTTCAGGATGAAACCTTTTCTTACTCCCCCACTTTTGCTGGTTTTCAGTTTGTTTGTCTGTTGGCAGGTGTCTGCACTTCTGGAGTTGTACATGCAGCATCTACTCTTTACTGTTCCATGATGTCATTGAAATTCTCCAGGCTGAAACACGTCTACTCCGAAGTATTACTTCAGAAAAGTCTGACATGATTGTAACCTAGGCAATTTCTTGACTTACGATTTATCAAATTAACTAACAGATCAAATTAACTAGCTTTTAAAAAACCTGTCTATGAAATCATAGAATCATTTAGGCTGGAAAAGACTTCCAGATTATCAAGTCCAACCACAAACCTAACACTGCCAAATTCACCACTAAACTGTGTCCCTAAGTGCCACATCTAAAGGTCTTTTCAATATCTACAGGGATGATGACTCCATCACTCCCCTGAACAGCCTGGTCCACTGCTTGATAACCCTTTTGGTGAAAAAAAAAAATCCTAATATTCAATCTAAACCTTCCCTGGCACAATCCAAGGCTATTTGCTCTTGTCCAATAACTTATTTCTTGGGAGATCAGCCCCCACCTCTCTATAACCTCCTTTCAGGTAGTTGTAGAGAGTGATAAGGTCTTCCCTCAGTCTCCTTTTCTCCAGTCTAAACGACCCCAGTTCCCACAACTATTCCTCATAAGACTTATTCTCCAGACCTTTCACCAGCTTTGCTGCCCATTTTTGCACATGCTCCAGCACTTCAATATTTCCTCATAGTGAAAGACACCAAACGGAACAAAGTACCTGACATGTGCCCTCACAATTGTCAAGTACATGGAGGAATAAATTTTCCTTAGTTCTTTTGGCCACACTGTTGCTGATACGATTCAGGATTCTACTGGTCTTTTTGGCTATCTGGGCGCACTGCTCCCACATATTTAGTCAGCTTTGACCAACACTCCCAGATCCTTTTCTGATGAGCAGCTTTCCAGCCACACATCCCCAAGCCTGTAGCATTCCATATGACTCAGGTGCAGGACCAGATACTGTTGGCCTTGGCCCATCCAGCCAGCCTCTCCCACTGTAGAGAATTTTACTAATGAATAACTACTTCTAATATTCAAATGGTAAATAGACAGAGCACTGGAATAGGTTGCCCAGAGAGGCTGTGGATTCAGATTCTCCTTCACTGGATGTTTACAAAACCTGCCTGGATGCTTTCCTGTGTAACCTAATTGAGGTGAATCTGCTTTTAGCAGGGTGAGTAGACTAGATAATCTCTGTGGTCTCCTTCAACTCCTACATTTCTGTGATTCTGTGACATAACTGTAGACACATAATCTGCTAAAGCCATGGCATACTGTTCTTGCCTCACATCCTTTAATTTTAATAAAAAATTAGATTAGCCAAAATAAGAGAAATAAGGATTTTGCAGCAAACACATGTTCACTTTGAGGCTGTTGTAATAGTAAAGCTGGCCTTTATTGCTATTAGTGGCCTTACCTGGCACCTGGCCCCATACTCTTGATCACAAGCCCAGGAGCCTCATTCAAGCTCAGTGTCTGAAGGCCTGCCTTCTTGCAAATTGTTTCCTGATTGATGGATGTCAGACCCATGTTTTAGTCATGTATCCAGCCCTGTCTCCTGCTGTCTCTGAGGGGTCTCGTGGTCAGACCTTAGCCCTAGCCTGAGGGTGGACCAGGGCTGTCAGAGGACCCATTACCTCATACAATTCTGCTTGTCACAGGGGCTAGAGGATGAGGGCAGGATCAGGTCAGCCCTGTAATGCCTTCTGTGGCATCAGACCCATCTTGCCATGCTCTCTGGCAGGTGTTTTTTGCAAGGCTTCTGTTAAAAGGAATCACCACACTCTATTTTTCTCGTGGTCCTGACTTCCCAGGGGTTTTTTCCCCTCTTCTTGTCTTTAATCAGAATAAATGGGCATGTAGGGAAAAAACTGTGCTCTTGAAAAGGAATTCTAGTATTGCTCTTAAAATGCTTGGAGTGTATATGGAACCCAAGCTGAAATAAAAGACATAGCTCAACTTTCTCTACGGTTCATCTCACAAATTAATATTTTATAAAGGATATTTTTAGTGAAGTAAAGCTCCAGTTATGGAGGAGATCATGACATTGTTGCAAGTGTCTTAAATGAAAATGAAGGAAAGTTTAAGTTACAGAATCAATATTTCTGTAGTTCTGCTTAACTTCCTTATATAAAACACAGTTTTTAAATATGTGATATAAACTAAATGTTTGTCTGATGTTTATAAATATTACTCATAGAATGAATTGATGATGAATTTGTTGTTAATTACAGGAAAAGCAAATGTTAACTGGAATGTATTCATCTGGGCATGCTTCGAGGATCTATGATTTCAAACTCTCAGCCTTTTGAAACCTGTTACAATATTTTTTTATACTGGTTATACTGTACAAGTTCTTCTCCAGGGGGTTAAATCTCTAACAAGATATTTTATGATCCAGAACAAGAGAAGAGAGGAACTTGTAATGCAAACCTGTGTAAGAGCAAGTAAGCCTCTACTTATGTGGGATGAAACAATGAGCCACAGAGGTAAACACATTTACGTATTAATTTCATAGTACAGGCACTACAGGAGTTCCTTAATTTAGGCCTACTCTGCTAGTAAGTTTTCAGGATTTTTTGTCCACACAGAATACAGAGCTTTTTTCTTAAGCTTTATGTGGAGATTATTAGAGTTTGTTTGTTGGTGGGGAGTATCTAGATCTAGAAGACAGATATTGATTTTAATCCATGTAAAAATCTTTCAAAATTATAGATCTGAACAAATCCAAGGAACCATATTGTTCCTTAAGATTTGCTTACATTGTTGTCCCTTTGGAAAATTGTGAGAAGGTTAGAAATATCCTTCATTTACTGCAAGATACCAATCTCAGCTACAAAACACACCTCCCACAGAGCAGATACCTTGGTCATTCAATCTTAGTAAGATTGTCATATGCTTTTATTAATTCGTAGAATCATAGAATGGTAGGGGTTGGAAGAGACCTTTAGACATAATCTAGTCCAACACCACTGCAGAAGCAGGTTCACTTAGAAAAGGTCACACAGGAACATGTCTGGGTGGATCTTGAAGACCTCCAAGGAAGGAGACTTCACACCCTCCCTGGGCAGCCTGTGCCAGGGCTCCCTCACCTGAACAGTAAAATAGTTTTTTCCTTATGTTTAAATGGAACTTTTTGTATTCCAGCTTCATCCCATTACCCCTTGTCCTTTTGCTAGGTACAATAGAAAAAAGGGATGCCCCAGCCTCCTGACACCCACCCTTTAGATATTTGTAAATATTAATAAGATCTTCTGAGTTTCCTCTTCTCTAGACTTATACAGCCCCAGTTCCCACAACCTTTTGTTGTATGAAAGATACTTCAGTCCCCTGACCATCTTGGGGGCCCTGCACTGGACTCTCTCCAGAAGTTCTCTGTCCCTCTTGAGCTGAGGAGCCCAGAACTGGACACAGGAATCCAGATGAGACCTCATCAGGGCAGAGGAGAAGGAGAGCAGAGCCTGCCTCCACCTACTGGCCACATTCTTCTTGATGCATCCCAGGATGCCATTGGCCTTATTGGCCACCAAGGCACATTGCTGGCTCACGTTCAGTTGATTACCAATCAGGACTTCTAGGCCTCTCTCTGCAGAGCTGCTCTACAGTAGGTAAAGCCCCAGCCTGGATGGGTGCATGGAGTTGTTCCTTCCCAGATGCAGGACTCTGCACTTGTCCATGTGGAACCTCATGAGATTCCTCTCTGCCCCACTCTCAAGCCAGTCGAGATCCTCCTGAATCCTGCACAGCCTTCTTGGGAATCAGCCAGTCCTCCCAATTTGGTGTCATCAGCAAACTTGCTGAGGGTACATTCTCTTCCCCACATCCAGGTCGTTGATGAAGATGTTGATCAAGACTGGGCCCAGAACCATGGAACCTCATGGAACCTCACTGGTCCAGACTTCCAACTTGATTCTGTGCCATTGATCACCACCCTCTGGGTTCTGTCATTCAACCAATTCTTGATCCACCTCACCATCCACTCATCCAAGCTACACTGTCTGAGCTTTCTGATGAGGATGTTATGGGAGACAATGTCAAAAGCCTTGCTGAAGTCAAGGTAGATCACATCTGCTGCTCTCCCCTCATCTAGCCAGCTGGTTATGCACTCATAGAAGGCTATCACCTTGTTCAAACAGAATTTCCCCTTGGTGAATCCATGTTGACCCCTCCAGATAACCATCTTTTCCTTCATATGTTTAGTGATGACATTCAGGATGAGTTCTTCCATCATCTTTCCAAAGATGGAGGTGAGGCTGACTGGCCTGTAATTTCCTGGGTAGTCCTTCCTGTCCTTTTTGAAGACTGGATTGGCATTGGCCTTTCTCCAGTCCTCAGGCACCTTGCCTGTCCTCCATGATTGTTCAAAAATGATGGAGAGCGGCCAACTCCCTCAGCACTCTTGGATGCATCCCATCAGGACCCATTAACTTACAAATATTAAGACTTGCCAACAAGTCTTTAACCTGTTCCTCTTCCACCAAGGGCAAGTCATCTGCTATCCAGGCCATCCTTCTATCCTTGCTGGACTGGGCTTCCTGAGAGCCAGCCTTGGCTGTAAAGACTGAGACAAAGAAAGACTTCAGTAGTTTGACCTTCTCTGCATCCTCAGTCACCAGGACACTATCTGTATTTAGTAGAGGGCCTGCATTCCCCCACGTTCCACATTAAAAGCAAACTTAACTGTCAGTGAGGAGGGATTTGTAGTTCTAATTTTTATGCAAAACTTTGCAGAATTTATTGAAGTTAAGAGTTGCTAAAAAGGCTAACTAGGATTGTTGTGGTTCAAGCTCAATCAGAAATAAAGCACCACACAGATACTTATTTATACTCTTTCCCCACACCTCGTGTAAGATGTGGAGGGCAACAGGAAAAGAAAATCAGAAGTCATGGGTTAAGATGAGAATAAGTATAACAAATAAACTAAACTAAAATATAATAACAGTAAGAAGAAATGAAGTATAATAATAGAAACTAAGAGAAATAATCCCCAAGAAAACAACAGGTGACACACAATTCAGCTGTTCACCACCTACTGACCAGTGCCTGAGCAGTGATCCACCCATCCTCATCAACCACCTCCAGTTCCTTTAGTGAGCCCTTTGGTCAGTTTGGGTCAGCTGTCCTGGCCATGTTTCCTTCCCGATTCTTATTTGCACACCAGCTTCCACCCAACCCCACCAAATCCCATCCCACTCACTGGCAGGGCACAGTGAGATGCCTTCTACTGGTAATGTTAAAGACATACTGATAAAAATTAAAGAATAAAAACTACATTTAGCTAAAAACCCACTAAATAAAGGAAATGCAAGTATAACAGTCTGAAGTTACAAAATCAACCAGTGAGAGATCAGCAAGTCTGTTCCCCTGTACTAGGGCATGATAACTTAGCTGATAAACTCTTTGCCAGAATCATTTCTAGTTTGTTCTTGAAGTTTTCTATAAGTTGTTCTTGATTCACCCTCAGCTTGCAATTCACTGCAGCACCCTGATACCCTTACTGGATGGCTGCCACCTACAAATTTCTTGATTACTACATGAATTTGTCTGAGTGGTAGCATCTTGGCCTTTTCTCTATTAAAGAACATCATGCATCTTTCATATCATATATCATCAATCTTTCAAGATCATTCTGAGTCCAAAATTTCCTTTCCTGTATTTAAGCAATCTCTTTCAAAGTGATGCAATTTGTGAGTTGAATAAGCATATTTATAATTTTGGCTATTAATAAAAATACTGAAAACAGCAAAAGTTTGATTCTGCTTAATAAACTTTCATTGTCAGTAGCAAACTATTGAGAGTCATTCAGCTTTCAAATGAATTCACATCCCACTATATTTTCAGTTAGACCATACTTCCTTGGTTGCCCTTAAGAATGTCATGTGTCAAAAGACTTACTAGCATGAAAAAATGACATTTGTTACTTCTCTGTCCACAAGTCTTATTGCCATGTCAGAGAAGGAAATTAAATTGGTCTGACAGAGCTTTTTCCTTGACAAATCCATTTTAGCCGCATCATATCTCTTAATTTTTTTCACACAGTTGTCCAGCTTCCATTTTCTTAACTAGAACTGGAACTGTTATGAGACCTCAGTTGTTTCCTAATCACCACAGGGCTTTTGGGACAGGAAAGGTCTGGATTTCGTATTTTAAAAAATAACATATAATAATAGTAATATATTAATTATTATTCATAATTATTAATAGTATTATTTATTTCCTAAGCTTATTATAATTTAGAAAAACAACATGTAAGCAAACTTTCACCTTAAATTAGTGATTTTATTTAACTGCTACCATGTACAGATGGTTGAATTTTAAAGCAGTTTATTTGCAATTTTTTACTATCCTAGTTTTTTTTACACTTAACATTTACCATTACCTATGAACACAATATATATAATATGAAATTATAGTATAGGATATTCTAATATTAATAGTATGAGTAAAAATGTTTGTTCCCATGAATTTGAGTTCTAAGTTAGTGCCATAAATTTTACTTTACCTTCCAAGTGTGGGAATAACAATTGATTGTAAATAAGTAAAATAAAACCCCAAAAAGGAATTCTAACTGATTGACCATTCCAGTACAATAATCACTGGCTATCTACATCTGAAACACTTTTTTTAAAATGCTGATGAAAAAACCTGACTATTTCAGTAATAAATGGGCTTTAGTTATAAAATAAAGATTTTTAGTCTTGATTTATAAAAAGTATTTTGTCTTTTGCACGTGTTGCACTGAATACCTTCATGTTATATCTTTCTTGTTATGGGAATGTCATAGTTCAACACACTATGTAACGATATAGTTCCAACTGTGCAAACCTAATGTTTGATGGAAAAATAAATCCATAATAGTCAACAATCAGAGGGGAAAAAATGCCCTGAGAGCAAGGCATCTAATATTAATTTATTCAGTAGTTTGCAACAAGTCATGCTGAAATACAGAAGACAAGAACCTACTACAAAATGAAACTATGTGCCAAGGGGTGACTTCTTTAAAAAAAAAGCTACTAGAAGCTTCCCCCGTAGCTGATAGAGCTAATGTAAATCAATTCTAAGATGGACCCCACAGTCAACCCAGCCCTGGCCAATTAGTGATTGTGATAATGCCTCTGTGAATAATGTATTTGAGAAAGGGGAGAAGTTGCTGTACAGTTGCTAAACTGCAGCAGCAACAGGAAGTGAGAAAGTGAAAACATCTCCACAGGCACCAAGATTAGTGGAGAAGGAGAAGAAGGAGGTGCCCAAGCCCTGGAAAAAAAGATTCCTTTGTGACCGGTAGCTAAGACTATGTTGAGGCAGCTCTTCACCTGTAGTCCATGATCCACTTGCAGTCTGTGGAGGACCCCACACCAGAGTGGGTAGATGCTCAAAGGTGGCTGTGACTCCGTGGGAAGCCCAACCTGGAACAAGTTCCTGGCAGGACTTGGGAGTCTGAGGGCAGAGAAGAGCCCATGCCAGAGCAGGTTTGCTGTCAGGACGTGTGATCCTGTGAGACTCAGGCTGGAGCAGTCAGTATGTGAAGAACTGTCCTTCTGGTGGATGACTCAAATTGGGGCAGGGTGTGAGGAGCTGATGGGAAGGACATGGAGCAGTTCATGAAGAACTATAGCCCATGGGAAGGACCCATGCTGGAGAAGTTGTTGGAGGACTATCTCCTGTGAGAGAGGCCCCATGCTGTAGCAGGGGGAAGTTTGAGAAGTCCAACCCCTGAGAAGAAGGAATGGTAAAGTCCATCTGTAATGAACTGACTCTAAGCCCCATCCCCCATCCCCTGCTTCGCTGTGGGGAAAGGGAGTCCTGGGAAGAAGGAGAGGTGCAGGTAAGTGTTTTAAGATTCAGTGATGTTTTTAGCTTCTGTGGTCTGTTTTGATTGTTCATTAATAAGTTAAACATTTTCTCCCCAAATTGAGGTTGTTTCCCATGACAGTAATTGCTGAGTTATCTCCCTGTCCTTATCTCAGCTCACAAGCCTCTTGTTATATTTCTCTGTCCCCTGTCCAGTTTAGGAAGGGGAGTGATAGAATGACTTGTTGAGCACCTGGCTCCCAGACAGAGCTAAACCCCCACAAAGTCTGCCTGCATATTCAAGGAATATGAAGGAAAATTCAAGGAAATGACTCTTAAATAGATGTCTTGGTCATTTGTGAGTATGTTTAGTTATACCACTCAGATGGACTCTGGTTTTCAGTGTGAATCAGTGGATCAGGAGATAGTCAGAAAATCTTGGCTGTACTCTTATTGTACTTATGAGCTATCTAACGTTTCACAAGTGACTTTTTGTTTGCATTACTTTTTTCATGCTGCCTTCAAATACAAGATGGGAACATAAGAACAGTCCTAAAATTCATCTGGTATTATGTTCCCCTAGTGACAGTACTCAAAAGCAGATGTGTACTGAAGAGTAAAAAAATCAAGGCAAACATATGGTGACACTTCTTCAAACACTCCTTTTAGTGTCAATAATTTATGATTCAAAGGGTTTTTATTTCTCTCTGATCAGAGATATCTTAAAACATTTTTCCTGTTTCATAGTCACTTTCAGAAATCCTGTTGAACAAAAATAAGCAACCTCAGTTTTTGTGCTTCTGTATCGACTTGTCCTTACCCTTGTGTTAACAACATATTTCATTAATCCCTATTCCACGACTGCTTTCTAACTCTGCTTATTAGCATGCTGTAATCTCACTTATTAGCAGTGCCCAAAGTTACAATTTGCAGATTTATCTTCTCTTTTCAGCTCTGAAATCTGTCTTGCAGCAAGGCTCTATACCAAAATTCCTAGCCCTTGATAGAATTGAAAATTTGAAATTATGGGCCAACAATCAGTTGTAGCCAACCATATTTTTTCTAGACCCAAGTTTATTTCATTGGGGTTTTTTACTGATTTTCACACACTAGCTGATACCCTATTGTAGACAAAACTTTAACTTTTAGATAAAATGGTAGTGTAAATTGTTCCAGTCAGGCAATTTGTGTTCTTTAACTTTTGTTTAGGTTTTTTTTTCCCCAGATATGTTTTGGGCAATTTGGTTATTCAGGTATAAACAGACAAATTTACAAAAGACTGGAAAGTTAAGATTTCACTGCACATCATGAAAATATCTTTGGGAATATTTAAAAAACCAAAAAGTATGGGCAAAGGTGTTCAGTCACCATTATTAAAGTTTTATAATACCATAAGATATTAGTTGCCCTGTACTTTTTCACAACCATTTTATTTTTTTCTTGTCAGTTTTCAGGCTCAATGATGTAATAAAGTTCTTCAGTGGAGTTATGATGAATGTTCCCAGGTGATGATCTTTCAAGAAGTCAAGAGCATGAAATATGTCCTATAATTTAAAAAAAATGTATTGTACAGAATTTTTATTTTCAAAACACCATTGTTGGCTTTGTTATTGATAATATGTGTTCACCTCCAACCACACATATTCACATAAGAGGCTTTTTAATTAAAACATGTGATATGACTTCAATTTTTTTAAACAGCAGCAAATTACAGCAAGCATTTTTGATTGCTATATATTTGGGGAGCAATGTGGCAGAAGAAAGGAGCTGGTATTGATCAAGGTAATTAGTTCTGGTGGGAGAATCAGTTAATATATAACATTTTTAAAAGTCAGCTTTAAGCTAACATTGGCTAGAAGGTGAAGGCAGAACATAATGACAGAATAAATGCTCAAGTTTTATTTTCATCTAAGCTATTAAAAAAAGCCTTTAGAATCCATTTCTTGTTGATTACATTATCTTCTTTTTATAATCCAATTTGATGGCAGCTTTAGGCCTTTCAGACATGGATACGTGACACCAAGTATCAAGTAAATGTCAATGGAATCAAACTTCTGTCTTTCCTATTAAAAATGTCTGATGTTGGCAGTTTTTAGGTCTAATATTCAGCCAATAAATAAATAAAAACCCAACAGCTGTGGATAGAGTTGTAAACACAAAACATTCCAGCAATACAAATCACGGCCCTCAAATAAAAAAAAAAATCAAAATTGACTGGTGTCTTTCACACGTATTGGAAGAGTTAGGATTAATTTTTAAAATATTTTTCTGTCTGACTTTGAGGACTGGAAATATCACTAAGTTATTTTTTTGTGTAACCAAATGACTGGAGCACCTAAGTACAAATTAAGAGTGGCAGAGTAAGCAAATGTTAATAATTAAAAAGAAAATAGAATAGATTGATTTTCTGCACACAGTGTCTTTCTTTGGAACAAAAGACTCTGAGAATAAGCAACTCGCATTGATTAATAGACTGATCGTAAAACTCATGTGTTACTTGTCTAGTGTGGGTTTGTAGGAAGCAGAGTGCTTTACCTTTATGAGCTACTTAGGCAGAACTGGAAAATTCTTTAAGAATGATTAGGAATTTTTCAAGAAAGGAATGCCAACACTGATCTTCTCTTCTTCTAACTGGCTTTGGAGCAACACTCTTTCATTAACTATTAAATATCTGAGTTTCTGTTCAACTCCAAGCACAAAACAAGCAGTGACTCATAGGAAGCGTGACATAAATTGCAGAGTTTGAGGACAAATACGCTCATGGCATAAAGGAGATGAGCATGACAATCAGTCTTGGGAATGTGCAGCTGGATGTAAAGCAATAGTTTAAACACTAGTAGCAAACTACAACCTAGACCTTTTTGCCACATAGGCTAATTTACATTTGAGTGTGTGTTTACTCCTTTGACATATACAGAATGTAGAAACAGGAAGAAAGTATATAGAAGGCAGAAGCATGAACACGTAGCTTGGGATGAATACAGATACAGTGTCTGAACATGCAGATAGGGGATGAAGAAAGACAAAGCCCAACTGGAACTGAATCTGATAAGACAAGTCAAAAACAAGAATGGCTTTTGTAGGTATGCAGGTGATAAAAGGAAGACTGAGGAACATGTGGGTACAGTACTATATATACACTGCTGCACTTTCTGAATGACTATTAAATTTTGTGTTACTCTGGACTCAGCCATGGTGGAATATATACAGCACCTCATTTGTTAATTTACGACTACCTTAGGTTATTTCTCATACTAGGCAAGACAAATTATCTTTTTACTAATGAGTGAAATATTCAGTTCCAAATCCTCGAGTTGCAAGGTTCAAGCAACCTCATTTTAGCACAGACAGTAGCCTAATTTGATAAAAGTAAAAAGATATTATATTGAGGACTTTTGTTGGAAAACTGTAAAGGTCATATCTTGAAAATTTAAGAAAGCAATTCTGTCTTGTAATTTGATATTGATCCCACGAATCACGGAAGTGTAGTTATTTTCTAAACAACAAATTACATGGGCAAAAGAAATTATTTTTTTTCTTTTTCATTTAGTTATCACTTCTCCCATCCCATCTTATGCTAAAGAAATCTTTTCACTGTGAAGACTATAGCCGACTGTGGACTGCTATGACAAAGATTTCAGTGAAAATTAAATCTTGAAACTATGTATGAACTTGAAACATAAATTCAAACAGAATTAACACAAATCAGTGGAAACTGGTGCAAGCATATTGTATTTACCTAGAAAATATTACCAAGAATATTCAGAGAAATTCATGCCAAAAATGCATCAGTTTCCCATAAAATAATATTAAAAAAAACTCTTTGTTTTTTTTCTTATGAAATTTTGTCACTGTTGATAAATAATCCCTGAGGATTAACATAAAGAACTATTACAGGGCAAACTAACTTTAACTGATTTGGTATTTTAGGCCACAGGTGGCCTCTTAGGGTTGGATTGTTATTTTTCCAGTAACTCCTGTTCATGCCTGCAGCACTCCCATGGGGAAAACAAGTCAAACTGCTTTCAATTTTCCTGTTAGCAGCTAATCAAGGAATCCAAAGCCTGGCTTTTGAATGTTGTCAGCCATGATGCCCAACTACAAAATTAATGTGGTACAAAAGTCATTATATTAAGATTAAAATTATTTTAAATAGCAAACTTATCATAGAACTGCTTTTATTTTATTAAAAAAAACCAAGCAAACAAAAAAACACTAAACACCTCAAAAAAAAAAAAAAGAGAAATTTTGGGAAACCTAAGAACAATAAACATTTTGTACAAAAACATTCTGAGAATGAATACTTTGTATGACTAGATGGTGACAGCCACGATCAATAATTCTTTTCATTCTTAAGATGAAGTCAAGTGACTGTAATAAACCGATTTATCAATGACTAAATGAAATATCTGTAATAGAAGCTGGATTTCTTGAACCACTATTTTATATTTTTATCCTCCTGAAGCTGCAGTTTCCTGACCGATGGTGAAAATATAATCTTCAGCACGAACATTTNAGTCAAACTGCTTTCAATTTTCCTGTTAGCAGCTAATCAAGGAATCCAAAGCCTGGCTTTTGAATGTTGTCAGCCATGATGCCCAACTACAAAATTAATGTGGTACAAAAGTCATTATATTAAGATTAAAATTATTTTAAATAGCAAACTTATCATAGAACTGCTTTTATTTTATTAAAAAAAACCAAGCAAACAAAAAAACACTAAACACCTCAAAAAAAAAAAAAAGAGAAATTTTGGGAAACCTAAGAACAATAAACATTTTGTACAAAAACATTCTGAGAATGAATACTTTGTATGACTAGATGGTGACAGCCACGATCAATAATTCTTTTCATTCTTAAGATGAAGTCAAGTGACTGTAATAAACCGATTTATCAATGACTAAATGAAATATCTGTAATAGAAGCTGGATTTCTTGAACCACTATTTTATATTTTTATCCTCCTGAAGCTGCAGTTTCCTGACCGATGGTGAAAATATAATCTTCAGCACGAACATTTGAACATAGGAGCAAACATTTTTTCTACTTTGCATGTGAAGCTTCATTTCATGTAAAACAGACAATGTATCACATACGAGTAATGGGGAACATTACTCCCATCAGATTCTAATAATATTGCAATGTCAATACTCTTAGAGCTATATCTGCATATGACTCAATCTCTGTTCAACTATCAACCTATAGACTAATGATACCTATTTTATTGACACATACAAGCACTCAAAAGTTCTACTTTTGTCTTTGCCTCTGTAATTCTTACTGTTTCCACCAGAAATGAGGAAAGATCAAGCAGGTATGCGTAGTTAGAAGCTTATCCCACTTCTACTCAAATTATAGTAGGGTCTGGACTTCCATTTTTTGTGTGATGTAACCATCAATTGAAAGCAAGGTCCAGGGATGATACTGCAGATGCAATATACTTTGCCTGTAAAAACAAGGAACAAGAGAAGGTTGTTTTAACATCTATCTGGATGATTAGGGTACAATGACTCTCCTAGAACAGAAGAGACCTGATTCCTGCTTTTGCTGCTCTGACTGCTTAAGAAAAATCATACAGACATTAGAAGGGTAAGCTTTTCAGTATGGATCCTGAATTAAAAGTTTCTTCAATATATGCACAACTACCTCTCTTGCACATTTTAAACATCTCAGATTTTCATGACTACATAATATGAAGCTCCGATATGTGACTGTTTTCTTGAAGAACTCTATTACAAGTTGGAATTGCTCACTGTGGAATTACTGGGAAACGTGCAGTGGAAGAAATAGTGGAGAATTACTAGCCTCATAGTAAAGGCTAGCAAATGATCCATATTCTCTTGGATCATGTCTTTAGTGCCCTTCCAATCAAACACATGCTGTAAAATGTCTTAGCTAACACCAATGCTTTACATTTTCACTGGACTTTTTTTTTTTTTAATTCCCAGAAGGATTCAAAATATTTTCAGACTTTTGAATTCTCTTGACCTAAGATTTATATGTTGCAAAGTTTATGCAAATCAGGAAGTAAGAAATCTTTTAGATATATTACTTCACCCTCTTTTGTTCCTTATGTTATCTTATGTGCTGCAGACACTTTAAATTTTTTGTACATATGGATATATGTATAAGCTGAGTTGGATGCCTGGCAGCTGCAAGAATTAGTAACAAAACTCAACTGGAAAAGTGAAATCAATTATTTGACTCCTGGTGCATAAAGAACATGTACAAGAGTTTTCAGAACTGAGACTCAATAAAAAAAAAAAAAAAAAATTGAAGTGCCGATTATAGACATTATCGTCATGTGAAGCACCTGTTGAAAAAAGGTAACTGAAGTTTTCTATCTTTCCATAGTATTAAAGATAAAAAAAAGTGTTTATCAGAAAAAAAATTTAGCATAATTTATCATTCAAGAAAACAGGTGAGGTCTAAAAGAGAAAACTGATGTTTAAACTCATTATGCTCATTAAATGGAAGTCTTCTGGGGCTTAATTATTGCCTCAGTATAATCATCAAATACTTTTTTTTATGTCCAAAACTCTAGTATTCTTGGGAAGAACTACTACATTTCATTATTGCTATGGAAAAAAACTATTACAAATTTTCATTTTATAATATATCAGACCTAAAGGACAGAAACCAAACAAATTAGATATTCTTAAATTCTGAGATAGACACTATGAGTTGTATGCATGCTATTAAAAGAGGTATTCATAAAGGCCACTTCAATAGACATTCCACCCCATTATCCTGCAGTCTTGTGTTTGTGCTCAGCTTTATGCTTTCTTACCTTTCTCTCGCAATTCTCATTCCAGTGACAGTTGATTATAGTCATCTACAATTCCATTTCCTTTCTTATCACCAGACTTTCACAGAGTGCTGCTATGGTACAAAAGTGATCCTGTTGTCCTGATCTATTGATTATCTGCAGTGGAAACACACCACCTGTTCTGTGACTTTTGTATTAGTCATACCTGATTTTTCTGCATTAATCATATGATGAATCAGCTAAGAGGAAGAAAAGGTATGCCTCTATTTTGCTACATGTACAGAGTTGATGTAACTGAGAAGACTCCTGCACAAAGAAATGAAAAACACATAACAAAAGACACATAGGCAGAATTACATGTGTATGTATTTATAAAGACAGTGACTTTGACAATATTTCAAGTTGTCTTCATCTCCAACTACATTTCAATATTTAGTCTTTTGAAGAGGCTTTTCTCCTATTTCCATTACAGAACTTCAAATAATTTGTAAAATTCTAAAGAAATGTCTCCCAAACTATATTCTAGAGTTTATGCTTACCCTGATTTATTCCACATAGCTGAATCTCTCTTTTCTGTATTAGAAACAAAATGCTGACCAGATGAAAGATAAGAAAAATCACATCGACATTTAGACTTCACATAAGAGATTTTAATTTTTAATTCTCATTGTAGCAATATGTATTACAAAAGGTATAGGTGAGTATTTATGGTGATTTGTTGCTATTTGTTGGTTATGTTGTAAAAAAGTGGTCCAGTGTCAAGGGTAAAGTAGGTATCTCAGAAAACTGCATGCAAAGAGTTGTGCCTTAAAGGAAGGGAAAAAAATATTTCCCAAACTTAATCTAGTAATGCTCTTTGGATTTAAATGCTCATAATCATCTAATATCTTCTATATTTTTTTAGCAATAATTTGTTAACAAATTGATAGAAGCAACTAAAGTCAACTGCTAATGTTCAATAACCTTTAGACCAGTAGATTTCCTTTAAATTACACAATTTATCTTTTTTTAGTTCAGTCTACAAACTTTACTGATAATAATGTTAATTGGTTATATGCCACAGCAGCTTTGCCTGCATTAATCATCATCTCCTGAGAAATTATTCATTGTCATCCTCAGTATTACTTTGGAGATACAGGAATGAAGTCCAATGACTTGTCCATGGCCTATGAAATGGTAAGCCTATCATATAAACTTCAGTGTCAAATAACCACATTCCAATCTCTCTGTATAGGTATCTCTCAGTAGCCCACACTTTTTTAGTAGATGAATTTATTTACGATGAAATAAGACTCAAAATACTATGTCATTCTTTTGCTACTCCAATTCACATAGCTGTGAACTGCAGAGATGTAAATATACCTTATCTTCATCATTATTGTGCAAAACTTCTAATTAGTGTATCCACTTATTATTTCCTGCAGTGATAATGGCTTCTGAATACAGCAGCACAGTGTGTGAATGTGCAACTAAGAAGTACAATTTAAGTGTCCTGCTAGCAAGAAAACAAAGCTTGTCATCCCTGTAGAGATAGCTTGTATTTACAAGCCCTCCGTTTGTGACACTTTATTTTAGAGAAAAATAATTACTTATGAACACATCTATATTAAGCAGTAAGTCAAAGAAGCTAAAGTGGCAATAGTTTGGGTTTAGAGATGGGTTCAACTTATTGCTAGGGAAGCTTTGAGCAATTTCTTACATGGACCACTACAGCAGTTCCTCTCCTATCAGGAAGAGTACACGAACACAGCACAGTGAATATGAGGAATCTGAGGCATGATAGTTGTTCACTAGAACAAAGTATCAGATTCAGTGGGAACAGACTACAAATGATTTTTCATCTAAAAGCATACTGCAGATGGCTAAAAATTTTTTATTTAATATCCTTATTCAATAGAAGTGTTCTTATGTAAAGTAAATATTTGTAATCTGTCTTTTTTCTCTCTTAATTATTGTGGTAATTTACAATAATATGTTATAGGGTCAATGTAATTTTTTACTTCAGCCCTAATTATATATCTTCTCAGTATTATAAACACATTTGAGTACTAAGGAATTTGGAATCTCTTCTTTTTATCTTGCTTTCACTGTTAAGACTTTGATAATGAGCTGTAAAATGTAGCAAGCCTATGCAATTCCAATGAGTTATTTCTTTTGAGCTTTCAGTAAAACAAGTAACTACATAAATTAACATATTCCAGAAGTTCAGCTGGAACATGTTCTTGTGATATTTGTGGCCCTCGGAAAACTTTCCATCAAATCATTATTCTGCATCAATGCATTGTTGGGAAACACATATCATTTATTCCTTGTATTCTGATGGGCATATTTATTCTTCATCAGCAACTATATTCAGCTCCATTCAAGGTCTTAATACTTATTGCTAAAAATAGGAAATGAAAAAGCACTCTGAAAAAAAAACCCCAGACAGCTGCTACTACTTCATTACAGCCTCCATATAAATCTCTTTTAGATCAAGGATCATTGATCTAAATGACCTGATAAACTGCAATAGATTTGATTGCACTTGCTTTCCATGTCTATGTCATGAAGCTGCATTAATTAAATAAATGCAATAAAGCTTCATTTTTTCTTTTGAAAGGTAGATGATTACCATGGGCATGACAAAATAAAACTATTCTTACTATTGTTAGTGTTAAAACCACCTAATACATTCTTGAATGACACAGTCGAAGGTGTCTGCTAGGAAGGGTAAGAGTCCTGTGACTGAAAAGTAGTTCTACTGAAGTCTGCACAAGCTATAGAACTGTCTAGCTCTGACTTAAAGGATAGAATTAGGCCAACATTGAGCCAGGTCACGAATGCTGACATTGTTCTCGATTCTCATATTGTTTGTTAAAATTTGTGATTTCCCTCATTTACTTTAATCAGATTTCAGGGGGAAAGTGGTTATTGCTCAGATCCTGGCTCCATGATTCTTTCACTCAAAAGTGAATAGTCTCTTCAATACAACATGCCATGGGCTGCAAGCATAGCACACAGGAATTGACTTGCCATTGGTGTCCTTGGTATCTCTGACAATAGAGAGATAGAAGTTGTAGAGGTGGTTTGTGGAGAAAGCAGTAACAGTCAACAGTAGCCTGAAAGTCTGTTCCCATACCCACTCACTGTGATAATGCTACTGACTGGAGAAATTTTTACCCCTCCAAAATTGAATTTGAAGCTAGGAACATGGCCAACACAATCTTTATGATTAGTCCCACTGCAAATTGCAAGTGAATGAGCTTGCTCTTAGGACTTTTTATTTTCATCTGCTAATGTAATTTAAAACTGTTTTAGTTTACCAAAGAGAGTGGAGTGATTTTCAGGGAGACTCGAATACTTTGAACACAGAATAATGTTTACATCATGTCAGATTCGAATAACAGCACTTAAAGAAGGTAATGTAATACTTTTCCATGGAAACAAGCAAGATTTCTAAAAAAAATTATAAGAAAAATATAAAATAAGAGTTTAAAATGTAGTTGTTCAAACTAAATCATAGAATCATAGAGTGGTAGGGGTTGAAAGGGGCCTCTAGAGACCACCTAGTCCAATTCCCTGCTGAAGCAGGTTTGCCTAGACTAGGTCACACAGGAACACGAATTCTTCATTATTTTTTTATATAGAAGTTGTTTAAAACAGTGAAAGCTAATTTGAAGTGAGGGGTAAACACTTGAATTTAGACAAAAAACAGAGTAATGCACACCTAGTAAAAGGTTAATCACCCCTGTATTTAACATAAACATTGATTCAGTCTAGATGTCAAAACAGAGCTGAAAGAGCAAATAGTAAAAATATTTTTACTAACAGAAAAAAAATACTGAATACATGCAAGCTATGGTCAAGGCTATGCTACTTTTCACTGTCTACTTAAAGCATCTTAGTCCTATAAATCTGAACACAATTACATGAACCTAAAAATAATAACAATTTTTATTAAAGGTACAATTACAGCAAAAACAAAGGTCTCATCAAGGATGTAAAGCAGCTGTAATGGAGAATCTGGGCTAAAAATAGACTGGTTATACCTTATTGTGCAAAAAAAAATCCCATATATATATTTTGAGTAAGTAACACTTTGGAGTGACTGTATTTAATTGTATTTTTTTCTTATAAAATATAACATCTAGTTTTAATATCCAAATCTGATCATGGTCTCCATAAAGTGTATCTCAGATGCAAAAAGGGACAGACATTTTGGTTAGATATAGAGAGGGAAGATTTATGTAATAAATAATAACAAAGAAGTTTAGTGAGAGTATTGTGAAATTTCCCATGGAAATTCACAAAAGTAAACAAAAACTCAGTTAAAACAGATAAAGAATGTAGGTGGTGTGGTTTTGCCCAGCCAACAAGGAAGAACCATGACAGTCTCTTGCTTGCTGCCCCCCATCCACCTTGTTAGGATGACAGAGGCTCTAGCAAGATAGGAGGAAAAAAAGATAACAAAGATTGTGGATTGAGACAAGGGCAGAGAGGGCTCTCTGCCAATTACGATTCTGGGCAAAATGTACACCAGTACTCGGATTAGAGAGGAAAGTAAGGAAAGTTTGTTCTACTACCTACAAAAACCAGAACAGAACAGAAAACAAAAACAGAGCAGGATTATGGGAAAATTGCAACCAGTGCTTTCAGATGTCCCTCCCCTTTCTTCCCAGGCCCAGCTCACTGCTCTTGATATCTCTACCTCCTCCTTACCTTCTCAATGGCTAGGGGGAAGGGCAGGGAAGGGGGGATGTGGTCATTCTCTCATAGATGGTCTCACAGATTCTCTCTTCTCAGGGGAGGACAATTCCTCACATTGCTCCCCTGCTCGGATATGCAGCCCCTCCCACGAGACACAGTCCTTAATGATCTTCTCTGGTGTGGGTTCTTCCCAGCAGCTACAGCTTCTGCAAATATGGGGTCCCTCTCATGGGACACGGCCTCATCTGGACATAGTCACTGTCCCTGGCACAGAGTCTTTTACAAACTGCAAACAAATCTCTGCTTCACCAGTCTTCTCCACAGGATGCAGGGAAGTCTTCTCTCCAGCACACCTCCTTCTCTCTTTCCTCACTGACCTTTGGGTTCACATGATCACTTCTCTCTCCCAAATCATTGTACGACTATCATCTAGAAAAAGAAGGAAGAATAGAAAAAGAAGGAAAAGGAAGAAGGCTCCTCTTCTGTCTTCCTCTAAAAAGTGATTGTTGAGGCATTTAATTGGCTCAGTCTCAAAAGTGGATCTGGCTCTGAGGTGGGGAGAGTTCTGAGGTACTTCTTGCAGCAACCATATTTACAGCACTTTCCCCCTTATCAGAAATGGCTCTGTGTAAAACTATGACAGTAGGTCTTCAGAAAGCAAGAAATTTGGACAAGGAGTGAATGTGCTATTTAAAAAACAATTGCAATAGATTCAGAGGTAAAAATTTTTCATGTAGTAAACATGAAATATATGGAATTTTTAAAAGCTACATTATATTAAGTGTTGAAATTGAGTACCAGCAGCAATTTTTTTGCCTTACATGTATATTTTAAATAAAAAGAAAAATCTTTCTTGATCTGCTCAATGAAAAAGGAATGCTGTACAAGTGGTCAGTATTTAGAAACTGTACTTTTAACTAAAAGGTATAATTACAGTATTCATTATTTTAAGTGACTCATGTTGCGAGTGACATCTGAAATGAACTGAGACAGATAAATAGAAGATAGCAATGGGGTGATGAAATAGACCATTGGAAATAACTGCTGAAAAAGGGCAACAGTCATCTATTACACTGTTCTGAGCATGAGAAACTTTCACGTACTTTCCTGGCAGTGCTATGACATCCAGTTTCTCGTGTTTACTGTGTGGACAACAGGAATTGGTGTCACTCCTTTCTACCTCCAAAGCAGTGGGACACTGAGGTTTATAGGATTTATTGATACTAACACATTTTACTTCATACTCAGGGCAACCATTTAGAGATATTTCCCTTTTTCCATTTATTGTGTGGTCAACTTAGTGCTGGGGCAACTCAGTTTTATGCAGTTGGATCCATCTCTGGGGCTGAGCTGAGCTAATTAGGTGATTCTGGGAGCACTTTTTGAGAAGAAGAAGCCAGAAGAGCAGGAGTTGGAGGTGATGGAAAGCATGATATAAGAGAGAAGCAACCACGTAGAGCCCAAAGTAGTGAGGGAAGAGAGGAGGTGTGACAGAGCAGAGAACTCCCTCGATCCTGTGATGAGATGACAGTTGTCCTCTGCAACCTGTAGAGGATAACAATGGAGCTGAGATCTGTGGACAGCTCGTGGAAGGCCCCACAGCAGAGGGAGTTGCTGTGCCTGGAATGGCAATGACTTTGTGGGAAGGTGGGCTGGAACAGATTGTACCTGGAGTTGTGTTTCAGAGGAGGAGACCCATACTAGAGGAGTTTGTGAGGAGCTGCTGCCCTTGGGAAGGACTCACACCAGAGAGGTTTGTTAAGGACTGTATCCTAAGGGAGGGACCCATGTTGAAGTACGGGAAGAATGTGAGGAATCCTTCTCTACTAAGAGGACAGAGTTGGCAGAGATGTACTGACCACAAGCTCCATTCCCGTGCCACTGAGAATAAAGGGGATAGCTCATCCCAGAAAAAGGGGATGTTGAGAGGAAGGAGATATTAAAAGGCTGGTTGTATTTTTCTCATCATTCTGCTCTGGTTTAGCTTTCTCTCTTTTCTGTCTCTAGCTGGTAAGAAATTAAACTGATCTTGTTTTCTTCCTTAAGTAGTTAAGTCTGTTTTGCCCATGACCGTAACTGAGAAGTGAGTCCTCTCTGTCCTTGTCTCCCTCCATTCACAAGACCTTCGATTATCTTTTCTCCTTCCATCTCTCTGGGGCCTCCACCATCCCATAGTGGTGGGGGGCAGGAGGGGCAGTGGGTTGAGGTGGGCAATGAGCGAGCAACTGCATGACACTGGCTGGGCTTGAACCATAATGGTCCTTCAAGAACTCTTCAGTTTTGTTTAATTGATTTATTCTTGCAGCATTGAAGGAAGCTTTTAAAGTCTTCTGTAAATGAAAAATAAAGCAACCTTTTTTTTTTCTTCAGCTGCTGTGAATATCTTGCTGTTCTAGAAAGGCTTCACTTGAAACCGTGAAATAAAACTCTTCAGGCTTGAAAGACTAATAGTCACAGTAATTGTGTCTGATCTGTCAAAGTAATATCTCTATGGCTCAAAAACTTCCATCTACATCAGAAATCCATTAGTCAGTGAACTTTAATGGCAGAATGAGCATTATGGGTGGACAAACTTCTGTACTGCTTTGTCTGTTTTCCTTAATTCCTATTATATACATGATGGTTAAAAATATTGACAAATCATGAATGTACTGTTTAAAAGCTTATTCTCTAAAATTTTAGACCAAATCAGCATAAAATAACAACTGTTTTTATAAATTATTAATTACAACTGCAATTAAAAGATATAAAAAAAAATTAAGAAAGGTTCCTCTTCCCCACCTCAAGCACAATAATGACTCATGCTTCCCTGGAACTCTTCAAGGCTTGATTCCCGAGTGCTATGATGAGTAGTCTTGATCACATATGAGATTGGGAAGACTTCCTCAATGCACAACGAGACAAAGTGATACACCATAAAAACTTCCTGTCTCCTTCTAAGGATCTTAGCAGTCTTAGGATGTCTCCTCCTGTTCTTGAACCACATAGGATGCAGGGAACATGAAAATTACTCCTGAAAAATATCGTGGAAGTACAAAAACAGTGTGCTTATAAAGTGAAATCTTAAAATTAAGGTTCCATGCTTTGCTGCTAATGACTGCAATAGGAATTTTTCATTGATAACTGCATGCTTAGACAGATAATGTAAATATTAATGATCAAATGATGAGCAGATAGGAGGCAGAAGGATTAAATGGGCTTCCTCTGCGATCTTCCACTTCAGACATGTACTTGAGAGGCTATCACAAAAACAGAATATGGGAAACTAGAGGTCTTTAGTTCAGTCCACAATGTGGGCTGAAAAATATTTTTCCTTTAAAAATAAAACTGTCTCAATTAGTCTAAGCCAAACATATCCTTGAAAATATTTTAGGTTTTTTTTGCTTATTTTCATGCAGATATAAAATTATGTTTGAAAACATATGACATTCACCATTGCTGTAGAATATACCTATCTTTGTACTGAAAAAAAGACATTAAGATAATGAGATTAAATTCGATTAAGATGGACAAAGTTAAATAGTAGATGAGATTTTACTTCCCAGGCCTTTTGCCTGCAGATTGTTACGATGTGTACAAGTGTGATGATGAATTCTAAGACTTACATTTTTAGTAAATGCCAGGTTTCAAGAGACATTGTACAAAACTTTAGCCACCACAGAAGCCATAGTAAGACCCGTGCTGCCTTAAAAGCAGACAAGATTTTGTTCCTCGTTATCTGTCAGTCACACAGAGACACAATTTCCATGTACCGGTAGAATCCTGTTGAATCAACTCTGTACTGTTGAGCTGCTCAGGACATATTTGACAATCAAGGAAAAAGTATTATGTCTGGGATTTAAGTCACAAACTAATAAAGGTGAAATTTCATCCCCATTTGACTTACAGGAATATATTTACATTCCCTATTTTCTCAGCCTGTAATCAGTATGATTTTATTTATGCAATATTTTGCATCTCATGGGATATATGTTCCAAGAGTTTCCATTATTTTCATTGGTAATTCAGTGCAAACAGCAAATATACAGCTGAATTACTTGGTAGTATCTTTAGATAAATGCAACAGAGAAAAAGAACAGAGATAAAAGAGGTAAGCGTCACTAATAAGATACAGGCTTACTACAGTAAAACCTCACATGGTGTTTATGCCTACCTCTAGTTTTATCAAGGGGAAAAATATTATTTTTTTTAATTTAGCAGGTTTATTACTATTTTATTGGCCTAGAATATCTGTTAGAATTTTTACCTTACTTGAAAAATAGTTTTAGAAGTTTTTATTGCATTTGCATGAATTTAGTAGAATGTTGTATTCATATCACAAACTTAGATATGCCATAGCTAGCTAATTTTACGATAAATGGAAATGGTTTCTATTGGTGGGTGTAGTATTTCTTCATGTCAGAAAAATGTAATGTGTAATTTATCTATATTTGAAAAGGAAATAAAAATTTGGAATTTATTAAAGATTTAGTTAGAGCCAGTGCATAATTTAGCTGGTAAATTTTCTTTGATTTTTTGCAAGTAAATAAGTGTTGCTATGAACTTGTGTATTTGTATTCATTAGACTTTGATATCATTTGCACAAATTTTACCCTACATTTTTTCATCTGGACAGTGATCTGGCACTTTGTCCTTGTTATTTACAAAATGTTACAAATCACTACTGTCACATATCAAGTTTTCTTTTTTCCTGGTGGGGAGATGTAATCTTTAATACAAGGATGAACCACTTTTCCTTTTTGCAAATTGTTAATGAATTATTATTTTGAATAAGAAAAAAATTGATTGTATTATAGAAATTTTCCTTTTTTAAATTACCACCTTTGCTAAATTAAGCTTTTTCAGACATTATTTTGTTATATTTTCCATATAGATTTCAGCATGTCAAATGGGATTTAAGTTTTAATTTTATCTCAAGTGTTATGTTATGGTTTCAGCTTCATACAACAAATAAGTAATTAAAGAACCAAAACTTTTAAGCATTTTCTGTGTAAAGCTCTTCAATGGTTATTATTGTTGCTTAATACCTCTTCCACAAGTTTTCCTGGAAATGTCTACCTTACTAGAAAATCAGGGAAAATGTCTTTGCTGTGCATTTGTTTTAGTTTCCTTGGCTATAAAACACAATTAACTTTAAAACAAAGCATCTTCATTTTTATAAAGTTTAATCCTCTGAAAAGTTTAATCCTCTAAAGTTTAAAACAAATGCATTTTTATCAATCTCTCCAAGTATTACGATTTGCAAATAAATAAATACAGTTATATGCACATGCATCACTGATGGTTTCCATCAGTTACCCTGTTAGTACAATAATTCCAATTGCCTTAAAAATATAATTATGAATTATTTTACATAACTTAGCTGTCTGCATGGTGTATGAAGATATCATTCATAAAAATATAATAAAATAGTTAAACCATGGCTGATTTACAAACCAGTTCTATTCACACTCTACAGAAATGCACCATGTACGGGTAGTCAAATGTATTTTATACTACTTGAAATGCCAAGGCAAAAAAAAAGCTAGCTGTGCTGTAACACTGCATCAACTTTATTCTAGCAGACTAATGTTGTGTGCCTAGATATTTGAATGCTGGAAAAGTGTTGAAATTGAAGTTACATATGCAGATATATATTTACGTATTCAGGACCTGTTACTAGGAGGACTGTCATTTCATACATACTAAACTGAAGAGACCAGGTCTTGATCCATAAAATCCGAGAAAATTAATTAAAATTGATGGACCTCAAAAGATTCAGAGCTTCTGCCTTAACTCTTTCCAATGACTTTTGGCTTAGAAAGTGTATTGACTTTAATACCTATTCTGGGTATGGGTGGATTTAAATTTTAATCATTCTATCCATTTCATAGTTTCATGCTGTCAAATTCCGTTAGACAGTAGAGCTGATGATAAATCTAAACTATTTGTTTCTTGCTTTCAGAGCTACCCTCAGAGTCAATGGTTACATGCAGAAGAGACAAGATTAAATTGTGCAAAGTTACATTTTACAGTACTTTAAAACCCTAAAAACTTCCCTTGGGACACAGTTGAAATGAAATCTCCAACATTTAAATTATTGACTCCCATTCCCTTAACTGAGGATCAAATTCTGACATCGTTAATAGATATATAGTCTGTTTGAAGAAGAGCAATGAAGCTGGTGATGGTTTAAAGAGCAAGTCTTGTGAGTAGTGTTTGAGGGAGCTACAGTTGTTTAGCATGGGAAAAAGGAGGTTAAGGAGAGACCTTAATACTCTCTAGAACTACCTGAAAGCAGGTTGTAGGGAGGTGTGGGTTGGTCTTATTCTGAAGAAAGAAATGATAGGACAAGAGTAAACTGTCTCAAGTTACATCAGGGGAGGTTTAGATTGGATACTAGGAAATATTTATTCACTGAGATGGTTGTCAAGCACTGCAAGAAGCTGCCTAAAGAAGTGGTTGAGTCATCATCCTTGGAAGTATTTGAAAGACCTGTAGATGTGGCACTTAGGGAGGTGTTTTAGTGCTGAACATAGCAGTGTTAGGTTTTTGGTTGCAGTTGATGATCTTAAGGGTTTTTTCCAACCTAAATGATTCTATTATTCTATAATACATGGAAGAACTATCAATTTGTAGATAATATGTACATATATATACATGTAAAAAACCCCTCATGGTGCACAATTACTTTCTACTCTTTTTTACTTTGAAACAATTAAATGAGATAAAGCAAAAAATAATTTTTTGCTAACTTTCTCTAGTCTATCCTCTGAGACCAAATTTTAATGCCTCTGCATGCTTAAATTATCTGAAATTAGTGAGATGTCAGAGATTAGAAGAATATCTAATGGCTAACAGAGGACAGAATTTTCTCCAGTTCAAACCAATGAATAAACAATATGTGCCAAATATTACTATTGTTTTCTCTTAATATAGAGTTTTTTCATATCTTGAGAAAGTATAAAGTTTTTCAGCACTAATCTTAAGTTTGAATAATAGAACCTGATGTACGCTACATGAGCAATTTTAAAATATGTAGTTTGCCTCTATAGTACGCCATGCTATGCCTGATTTCTTTGCTTTTAAGATAGTATGTGTGATTCCAAGCAATGCTCGCCAGTGTGTCCCAAAATTGAATATTTTATTTACTGCTACCTGTCTTCAAATAAATTTGAATGGTTTCTATTGAATCTACAATCTGAAAAATGTGACACTAAATTATTTATTTTTACAAAATATATAAAATTTACTATGATGTTCATTAACTCATTCAAAGTAGAAATTACTTATTATTTCAGCTTGTTATTCTTTACCTTCTCATTTCTATCACAGTTAAAAGTAAGATTTCAGGTGAAATATTGAACCTACAGTAAATTTGGAAGTGAAATATTTTCTTGGTAGCTATGTAAGAAATTCACACACATTTTCCTGTCCTTAGCTGAAACTAAGAACTAAATCTTCAGAGAATCATCAAATCATGTAATAGCAGAAGTTGGTAAGGAACATAAAAAGATCATCTGGTCCGAATTTCTGTGGGAAAAGGCACCTAGATAATATTGCCCAGCACCCTCTCCTGTTGAAAACCTCTGATGATGAGCACTCTATCACATTCCCAGGGAGGTTATTTTGGTGAATGGTTGATCAGACTGTGTCATGATTTGACATGACAGCCATTCCTGATAAGGAGGAAGGGACTGTAAAGATGGCTCCTGTCAGAAGTTGCTCAAAACTCTCCCCAGCTCTGAGCCAGACCCACTTCTGGGGCTGAGTGAATTAGATGCCTCTACAATCACTTTTTAAGAAGAAGCTGGAAGACGAGGGTTCTTCCTGTTTCTTCTTCTTCTGTCCCTTCTTCTTTTCCTGGTAGTGGTGGTGCAAGGAGTGGGAAGAGTGAGAGAAACAACCATGAGGACTCGACAGTCAGTGAGGAAAGGGAGGAGAAGGTGTGCTGCAGCAGAGACTTGCCTGCATTCTACAGAGAGGACTGGTGAATCTTTGATTTGTTTGCATTTTGATGAAGACCCTGCATGAGGGGCAGAGACTTATTTTGATAATGACCCTGAATCAAGAGCAGAGACTCATTTTGTTAAAGTAGATCCTGTACCAGGGGCAGTGACTTATTTTTCTGAAGACCCCCCATCAAGGGCAGAGACTCTTTTTGCTAAAGGAGACACCTTGCTGGGGCACCCCAAGCCAGGGGCAGTAACTATGGCCAGAGGAGGCTGTGTCCTGAGGGAGGGACTTTGTATCTGCAGAAACCGCAACCATGGCAAAGAATCCACTCCAGAGATGTTCATAAAGGACTCTGTCCCATGTGAGAGACCCTGTATCAGCAGAAACTGTAGCTACTGTGAAGAGCCCACACCAGAGAAGTTCCTTAAGGAATGTGTCCCAGGGGAAGGACTCTGTATCAGAGCAGAGGAAGAATGCCACAAATCATCCTCATCTGAGGAGAGAGAAGTGGCAGAGCCCATCTGTGGGAGACTGACCACATCCCCCATTCCCTACCCCCCTGAGCCATTGAGAGGGGAGGAGGTAGAGATATTGGGAACAGTGAGCTGGGCCCAGGAAGAAAGGAGGGATGGGGGAGGGAGATCTTAAAGTGCTGGTTGTAATTTTCTCATCATCCTACTCCCTTTTTGCTTTTATTCCATTCTGGTTCTTGTAAAATAAACTTTCCTACTTTCCTCTCTAAGCTGAGTACTGGAGTCCGTTTTGCCCAGAACCAAATTGGCAGTGAACCCTCTCTGCCCTGGTCTTAATTCACAACAAATTTGGTTATCTTTTTCCTTCCATTTCGCTGGGGCCTCCACGATCCTAACAAGGCTGGGGGTGAATGGGGAACACAAAGGGAAAGACTTGTGGTGCTTCTGTGCCAGCTGGACCAAACCACGACAGACTACAGCAAATGTCTTTCTTATGCTGAGATGAAACCTCTCCCAGTGCAGTTTGTACCTATTACCCCTTGCCTTCTCCATGTGGCACTTGTGAAGTGAGAGGTATAATCCTCTTCATAACTACCAGCATACTGTCATGAATTCTCCCCAAGCCATCTCTTCTCCAGGGAGAAAAGACCTATCTTCTTCAGTCTTTCCTCATAGAGTAGCTTCTTGAGCCTTTTGAATATCTTCATGGCATTCTGTTTACCCTCTCCAGTCCAAATTAGATTATTGCTGTTAGGTAAACTAACATTTCTGAATCTCTAAAGCTTCGGAATTGAAGAAGAAGAAAGAAAAGTCTACTTGTCTGAGAAAAATAAAAGCCTTTTATTTTCACAGAATGTTAAGAGATGAACTAGTCCTACTACCCTGCTAAAAGGTTAACCTCAATCAAATTGCTCAGGAACATGTCCACGTAGGTTCTGATACCCTCCAAAGAAGAAGACCTCTCTGGGCAATCTGTTCCAGTGCTTTTAATTAAACCTATATTGGAGCAACTTCTGAATGAGTTGGAAAAAAAAATTCTAGTAAATTGAGAAATTGCTTAATAAAATTTTTCTTTCCCAAATTAATGGTTTTCTGGTTAAAAATAAACTTTTTATGAATTCCTTATTAAATCAGGAAGAATAAACAGAATTGCAAATTAATATGAATTACTTAGGAAAAGGACAATGATTACTTTTCCTTTTTGCATCAAAAGGAATAAATGCACTTAAAAATAAATTGACTGTACAGTGTCCCACGAGAAACCTGAGAAGAATCGAACCTGCATTTTAGTACATGACCTTAACTGTAAAAATACACAGTCTTAAAACTGTATAATTATTAATACAAATGACAAGTTAATTATAATTATACTCTTCTCACTACAATCATCATTTTGTTTCTCCTTTGAGAGGGAAAATGGCTAGTTGAATCTCTATGAGAATGTAATTCACTTTTATGGACTGTTATTTCCTCTGTGCCTTTTATATCTAATTGTCGAGCAGCTCAGAGTCTCTTTTGTTGAGAACCTCAAAAGCAGTTCGAATGCCACTATGAAGGACAGCAACAGTGGTTTAGCTTTTGGAGTCTGCACTTTTTACTGTGCTGTACACTTATGATTGGAGGCTGGGCTAAGAAAACAAAATGTATTCCCTTCCAGATAAACTCAGTTTTGATTTTACAAATAATGTCTTTCTTCTTTCAGACACAAAAACCACAATTATGTAATGAGAGTTAATTTCTATGCATAGTTTTGCTTTTATTTGAGTTAATTTATCAGAGTGTTATGGATTATTTTGTGAAAAATTACCATAAATTTGGGGAAAAATTAGAGTTACAGTATGTCTAGAGACCCCATTACAGAACACCATGGGTAATAAAAAGTGAACAGAACAAGTACACATTCCTGTAACTTCCATCCCCAGTTCTTTCTGTAGTGTAAATGGTATTCTATATGTATTATAACCTCACTAAGCACACTTAGCACTAATGGAAGCACTAGATGACATAGTTCAATAATAATATATTTCAGAAGACTATTAAATGATTACATTTCTGAAAGTCAGTGTTTAACTAGCGCTTTAACTGCCTTATGGCTTCTGTTTCTCCTGCCTGTTTACCTTACCCCTTCCACCAGGATTGCCATCTTGGAAGAAAAGTGTCAGAGATGTTTCATGTGACTGGGTTATCCTGGAGTCTATCAATGGCCCAGTTTTTAACTGCTGTAGCTTTTCCTTAAGATGAGGGGAAAAAGCATGTCCTCTGGATTGCTTCTGAAACAAACAAGTCCCAAAAGGAAATGCTATGGAAGAAACTGACTATTTATACATCAGTTTTGGGAAGAACTTGCAAAGACAACACAGAACTAGGAGTTGCATGCAAGTAGATGGAGTCAGAAAGTCTACTGCTTAGAGAATAGAGAGAAATATGAACAAAAATATTTGGGGAATTTTCTGAATTTGAGAGATTATTTTAAGTTAAACTCTACAGAAAATTAAAGTAGTTTAACTGCCTGAAATATTAGGCATGAAATCTTACCTGTTTGGCTTCAGACAGGATTTAACTCTTGGTCTTTTTCTAACACTCCAATACATAATTTTTACACATATTACTAGTGCTTATTCTATATGGTCAATGTTTTGACTACATTGTGATTTTAGTAGCTATATCACATAGGTAAAAGGTTGCAGAAAGGGGTTGCTAGAAAGCTTTTCTCAGTAAGGAAACATTTAAATCAGCATCTGTGGTTTTACGCATAAATTATTATAATCACAATCTAAACAGTCTTGCATATCAGATATTTTTTCAAAACTCAATTATCTAATTTATTTCTTAAATCAACTCACTAATCTAATTTTCTTTAAAGAAAAACTAAACCATATAAAATGTACCATTTTGCATTTGTTACTCTGGCAATACTTGTCCGATAATAAGAACAAAAAAGAAGAGGTGATGGAAAAACTCATGTCAATGCTTTTGACATTGTCTCCCATTACATCCTCATCAGAAAGCTCAGACAGTGTAGCTTGGATGAGAGGATGGTGAGGTGGATCAAGAACTGGCTGAATGACAGAGCCCAGAGAGTGATCAGAGGGACAGAATCGAATTGGAGGCCTGTGGCCAGAAGAGTTCCAAGGGGATTGGTTCTGGGGCCAGTCTTGTTCAACATCTTCATCAATGACCTGGATGAGGGGACAGAGTGTGCCCTCAGCAAGTTTGCTGATGACACCAAACTGGGAGGACTGACTGATTCCCCAGAAGGCTGTGCTGACATTCAATGGGATCTCGACTGGCTTGAGAGTTGGTAGAGAGGAACCTCATGAGGTTCAACAAGGACAAGTACAGAGTCTTGCATCCGGGAAGGAACAACCTCATGCAGCAGTACAGGCTGGAGGTGATTTGCTGTAGAGCAGCTCTGCAGAGAGAAATCTGGGACTCCTGGTTGATAATAAACCAAACATAAGCCAGCAATGTGCCCTGGTGGCCAAGAAGGCCAATGGCATCCTGGGATGCATCAAGAAGAGTGTAGCCAGTAGGTCGAGGGAGGTTCTCCTCCCTCTCTACTCTGCCCTGGTGAGGCCTCATCTGGAGTCCCGTGTCTAGTTCTGGGCTCCCCAGCTCAAGAGGGACAGAGAACTTCTGGAGAGAAGTTCTTCCAGCGCGGGGCCACCAAGATGATCAGGGGACTGGAGCATCTTTCTTATGAGGAAAGGATGCGGAACCTGGGGTTGTTTAGCGTGGAGTAAAGGAGACTGAAGGGGGATCTCATTAATATTTACAAGTATCTAAATGGTGGGTGTCAGGAGGTTGAGGCATCCCTTTTTTCAATGGTATATAGGAACAAGATAAGGGGTAATGGGATGAAGCTGGAACACAAAAAGTTCCATTTAAACATAAGAAAAAGTTATTTCACTGTGAGGGTGATGGTGCTCTGGCACAGGCTGCACAGGGAGGTTGAGGATTCTTTGAATGTCTCCAAGATCTGCCTGGATGCGTTCCTACGCAAGTTGATGTAGGTGGACCTGCTTTGGCAAGGGAATTAGACTAGATGAAGTCTAACACTCCCAAGCCTAAAAGTCCCTTCCAACCCCTACCATTATACGATTCTATGATTCTTCGATAACTGTGATTATATACTCCTAAAAATTTAAATGTATTTTCAATCAAATTTAATTCCTCGAATTCAGACAGTTAGTTTTGTGAAGTAATGAGATCGTGTACAAACAAGTAAAATAGTTTAGTCAGAGCTGTATTTAATTTAAGGGCATTTCTAAAATTAGGTTTGAAATTTTTTTTTCTTTTTTTTTGAGATACATTGTGTAGTATGTTTTTTAATGTTTTTCACTGCTATTGTATTTCCCTTTATTCTTTTCATATAATACACTTTACCTTCTGAATTAAATTGTCCTCATTAGAGGCTTAGAAGACATAACTCTGTTGTTTTGGTCACTATTAGTCTCCTAATGATCTTTGCTGCTTCCAGTAAATAGATGTCCAACACTCTGTTTCTGCAGTTCAAACATCTCTGTTGAATAATTTATGAATATTAATATTTCAAGTTTCTGTCCATTGTCCTTAGGCACTAGACATATCTAATGTAATAATAATTCTCTTAATTTGGAGTAAATTTTAATAAGCTCTAAAATTTTTGCAATTATAAGTTTTATATAGAAAAGTAGAACAATCTTGATGAGTATTAGCAAGTAATAAATTTATAAATCATGTTTCTTAGAAGTCTGATAATGCTTTCGTAGGGATGTGAAACTTTAGTATTGTAAAGGGAGAATATATTAAATATATTAAAAAAGCTGCATTTTGAAAAGACTTAGCAAGATGACAGTAAAAAACAGAAGGAATTGAAATCATAAAGAGAAAAATTATATAGGAATACTCCATTTATTCAAGAATACAAAATAGCTGCTTTCAGCCTTTTATCTAAGATAATTTCCACATAAAGCAATTTTAAGGACGTTTACAGTCACACAATAATTTCTTCAGTGGAGATGTATCTGTTGCATCTGACATCCCAGTCATTATATTGTATCAATGTTATGTGAAATAACAGCACGTTAGTCTTTTCTCCTATTTAAACATGTCAAATGGAAATTAAGTAAGAATTTTATTCACTCTTCAGTAGTTCATCATCTGAGCTAAATCACTTAGTATATTAGCCAGCTATTTAAAACCTCTAATATAATGAAGGTCTTCAAGAAATCTTAGAGATATTTGTGACCAAATGGAAAAGCATAAACAGAGAATTTGAATAGCCCAAATAGAAAAGTAGGAAAAATAACTGACTATAAAGAAATATGTAGTCATAGGTCTATCAAACATGTAATATTGAGCTTTTGAGCTAGGCACTTAGGGAAAAAGAATAAGATGTGAAATCTTCCATGAGGACACCAAACATTAAGAACAACCTAAAGGAAAAAGTCACAAACTAGGAACTTGCTCCTCATCAGTCTTCTTGATTTAGAAATAAAAATAATTTATGAAGGAAATGACTTTTTCTGTAACAGTATACTGCAAGAAAATAATGAGGAAATTAAATATTACAAAACTTCCTAACTAAAAGCCTTTTAATTTTTTTTAAATTGTTTATATAAAAATAACTTCAATTGGTAAGTAAAGGAGGAGAGAATGAGATAAGAAAACTCTGAGTTCCAAAGTTTACTATTTCAAAGTATGTCCCTTTGAACCACAGACCCTTCCTTTCCTCTTCTTTATCGCTTGACATAATCTATGTGTGATGAAACAAAGGAGCTGGCAAAGAAAAGAAGAAAGGACAGAGGAAGGAGAGACAAAACAACATCTTAGAACTATTTTAAAGGAACTGTGATTAAGAAAAGATTTCCAGAGCTGGGGGAAAATTAGTGGTGTCTAAATTCTGATCAATGTTTCCTCACTTTTTTTGTGAAGGTTAGATTTTTCTATTGAATAGATCTATATATGTATGCTTTCATGAACTCCTCATCTTTTAATATCATATAGCGATTTTTAAGTGAATGTTATGAATGTTTTAGCTACCACATTCTCTATTTTGAGGTCAAACATTTTATAATATTTTTTATCTATGTTATTCCTGTTTTCTCTGTGAGGCATCTTGCTTTCAGTTATTTTCATTATGTTTTATTATTCATTAATATGAAACAATAAATAACTTTTGTTTTCATAGAAAATGTTAGGCCAGCTGTCCGTCTGTACTCTTCATGTTCTACCTGACTCTTTTTTCTCCTGTATAGTGGTTACATTAATAAAATATTCCATAAGGGATTTCTGAAACTCAAACATGTGATTGGAAATACAGCTGAATTCCTCAAAAGGTTTCTAAAGTTATACATGCTAACATTTTTGCTTTGAAGGTGATGGCAATTTTGAATCAAAAATTATTCTTGGTCTTTTGTGCATTTGAAGATTCAGATGGCACTTTTCTCTTTATTTCTTTTCTTTTGTATGTACACTGGCCTCAGTGGAATCAGCTAATAGAGACCCCTGAGACTAGCTTTTGTTGCGTGATAAAAACAATACAAGAGTTGGAGCCATTGGCCAAACCTCCTCCAATATAGTGTAATTTTACAGTTCTTCAAATTGTTCCATTTAAAATATATCTGATACATAATAAAAGCAACTTAGTAACTCCCTAAATTAAGAACTACTCTCATATCAGCATATGATGACTTTATTTCCTGAAGACATATCCTTAGACTTGCAGAATTCAGGCAATGATTATTTTTCTTTAGATGTTGTATAGCTCCTGTGCAGGCTTCTTCGTTGTTTTACTTTCTCACAGGAGTAATAATAAATAAATGTAGTACATAATTAGGTTCTATAGTCACTGAAGGATCTACTTGGCATCCTGAGATGCATCAAGAAGTGTGTGGTCAGCAAGTTAAGGGAAGTTTTCCTCCCTCTCTGCCCTGTTGAGGCCTCATCTGGGCTTCCCAGATCAAGAGGGACAGGGAACTTCTGAAGAGAGTCCAGTGCAGGGCCACCAAGATTATCAGGGGACTAGAGCTTCTTTCTTATGAAGAAAGGCTGCAGGAACTGGGGCTGTTTAGTCTAGAGAAGAAGAAACTGAGGGACTTTCACATTAACACTTACAAATATTTAAAAGGTGTATGTCAAGAGGATGGGGCAACACTACTTTCTGTAGTGTCTAGTGATAGGGCTAGGGGTAATGGACAAAAGCTGGAACACAAAAAGTTTCACTTAAGGAAAATATTCTTTACTGTAATGTAGTAAAGAATGCACAGGCTGCTCAGAGAGGTTGTGGAGTCTCTTTCTCAGGAAGTATTAAAAATGTTTCAAAACATTCTTGTGTGACCTAATCTAGATGAACCTGCTTGAGCAATGGAGTTGGAATAGATAGTCTTTAGAGATCCCTTCCAACTCTACCATTCTGTGATTCTACGATTCTTTTTTTTTTTTCCCTTTTTTGAATGATGCAGTGAATTAATAGGACTTTTTTAAATTAGAGAGCTCTCCATGACAAAATACCACTACAGAACACAGTTAACCCAGCCAGGCTAATTGCTTCCTCCTTTATTATAGTAGTTTCTTCATTTATTTTATTTTTTTAAAGAGTCATAACACAGCTTCTATTTTCCTTAAAAGGAAGCAAGATACCAAACTTGATCTGTTCATAGATATCTTTGTAAGCAAAAGGAAATGTAACAGAGTATTTTATTGATGACACATCTGTTCATTTTGAAAGTGTTCTGTGAATTGTAACAACATGAACTGACATAATACCATGTTGATCATGTAATTATGTGAAGTAATACAGCTCTGCCTAGTTGTATGCAATCTGTTCATTTCATTTTTCTTGTTGTACTGGGAGATAGAAGAGATTTCAAAATGAAGATTTATGATGCTCTTGCTATCCATGTATTGTCTTTATTCATTTTCACACCATCATGAAGCAAGTCAATGACAGCAACAATGCCTTTGGAATTTTTAGATGAAAAAATTTACAGCTTGTCAATTTAAAAATTTATGTCTATCACTTTTTTTGCACGATCTTGTGTTGTAGTTTCATTCTAGCTAACAACTGAAGCACCACACAACCACTTGTTTATACACCACCACTCTCATCGCTGTGATGAGGAAGAGAATTGGGGGAAAAAAAGTTAAACTCCTGGGCTGAGATAAGAACAGTTTACAAACTTAAATTGTGGTAGGTGTCTAGAAGATCTCGAAGGAGTGAAGAGGAAGTGAAAGGGCTGGCACGGGGCAGAGTGAGAGGAGATGCTTATGCTAGCAGATATAAGAACATAACATAAACAATAAAGCGGAAACTGAGCATCATCCATACCATGTATGCAGTGATCCATTCCCCTCAGTGGTCGGTGAGCTGGGAGATCAGTCTGGACTGCCAGGTAGTGTTGCTAGCAACAGCAATAAAAATTAAATAAAATATAATAGCCACAATAATAATATATTATAATGACAATACTCAGAAAGAAACACTACACAGAGAAAAAGAGAGAGAAATGAAATCCAGGGGGAAAAAGCCAAAACAAGTGATGGCTAGTGCAGTTTCTCACCATCACTGCCAAATGCCCAAACAGTAGTCTGCTCTTCATAGCCAATTCCCCTCGGCTTATATACCAGGCATGACATTCTATGGTATGGAGTAATCTCTTTTGGCTATTTCATATCAACTATCCTGTGCATGCTCTCTCCCAGTTTCTTGTGCACTTCCAGTCTACTTACTGTTAGGGCAGGATCAGAACTGAAAAGACCTTGTTATTGGGCAAGCACTGCTCAGTAATAAATGAAATGTTCTTCTGTTATCAACATTGTTCTTAGCACAAATCCAGAACAAAGCCCTATACCAACCAATCCTTCCTTTCTTCTTGGGCTCAGCTCACTGCTCCTGATATCTCTGTCTCCTTCCCTGTCAACGGCTTGGGGAGGTAGGGAGGGAATGGGGGATGTGGTCAGTCTCTCTCAGATGGGCCTTACCACTTCTCAGAGGAGGACGACTCTTCACATTCTTCCCCTTTTCCAACACAGGGTCAGTCCAACGGGACATGGCCTCCTCTGAGCATAGTCATTGTCCCTGGCATGAAGTCTTTTACTAACTGTGAAGAAATCTCGGCTGCACCAGTCCTCTCCACAGGATGCAGGAGAGTCTCTATTCCAGTACACCTCATCCTCTCACCTTGCTGACCTTGAGGTCGACGTGGTCGTTTCTCTCTCTTGCCCCACCACCATCCAAGAAAGAAGGAAAGACAGAACAAGAAGGAAAAGAAAGAACTCTCCTCTTCCAGTTTCTTCTTAAAATGTGATCGTGGAGGTGTCTAATTGGCTCAGCCCCAGAAGTGTGTCTGCCTCAGAGCTGGTGAGAATTTTGAGCAACTTCTTACAGAAGCCATCTTTACAGCCCTTTACCCATTACCAGAAATAGCTACACATAAAACCGTGACACTATCCCAGATGAAATCAGAAAACCTTGTTATTTTAAAAGCATTAAAATTTGAAGGGTTCCAAGCTTTGTTGTTTTGTTTTGTTTGGGTTTTTTTTTTCTGAACAATAGTAAATTACTACTGACACAAAGCACTTCTGAAAATACATGAGATATAGCCTTCATACCTTGACTCTTGACCCATATCTGCATTTTTACAAGACTGATAGAAAAAAACACAAGCCAGTACTTGTAGAATACTTATGGGGAGAAAAATTACAATTCCTAACTATGTTTGTTTTCAGGTACTGGGAAAATTACATGCTT
Organism: Urocolius indicus; assembly: GCA_013401255.1. Taxonomy (NCBI): domain Eukaryota; kingdom Metazoa; phylum Chordata; class Aves; order Coliiformes; family Coliidae; genus Urocolius; species Urocolius indicus. Next base: position 133,214 of record WBNH01014222.1, read on the forward strand.
TTAGTGAACTACTTGAAGTAATAACTGCTAACAGTTCAGAACAGTTTTTACTAGATGAAATTTACTTTAACTGACATTAGTTTTATGAGAATGGTTTACAAAAAGATGGATCAAATGTTCTATGAGTTAAGGTAGGGAGAGAAAATACTGGTATATGTACATATTATAATTTCAATGTGAATATCACTATAGCAGCATAAAGAGGTGACTACCCATCAAAAGAAGAAAATGCAATCACAGAAGTTCAGGAAAGGATGATGCATGTTGGGTAAGTTAAATGAATGTACAGAGACAGTAGCAAAGCCCAGGCTACAATGGCTACTCCAGAAAACAAGTGTCTTGATAGCACTTCTCTTACCTCTGTGAAGCTTAATGGAAAGTATTAAAATTTTCTAAACCTTTTTCTTTCTTGGTTTTCTCCCTTATTCACTTTAGAGGTGATTTTTTTTTAGATTACATATGAAACAGTTATGTTTAACTTCTTGAAGAAAAAATGTAGGCAGATATCCAATGAGTCTAAGGCGGCTTAGGAGGTCTGGCTTTGATCTAAGACAACCAAGCTTGGATTCCCATATCCCAGGAAAATGGATGGCCTATAGCAACAAATCTGTCACTATCCCTAATGGGTACAGAATTGGATTCAGTAACTAAACTTTTTCTAATCTGTGTTGGCCTCACCAAGAACTTAACAACAAACTGATATTTTATCATGGAAGTGTTAGTCTATGGACAACTGCTCCAAATAGAAATTCATTGTTTAACCTTAACATTACAACTAAAAAAAAAATGACTTTTAATTTGCAGTGATTTTCACGTATCTTGCCAACATATTTCCTTTTGGATGAAAATTTCTTGAAATCTGTACTGCCAGGTTTTCTTAGGGTTTTCTGAAAAAAAAAAAATAGATGGCCCTCTATTGCCTCTATAGATTTTCTTTTTTTTACTATTTGACAGATAAACCTTGCTACTTATTTTTAATGGGCTCCAGAAATCTGATTAGAGACATTGTTATGAACCAGCTATCAGAATATTTTGTTTCACTTGACATTCTTATCTCCAAGTTCAACATCTCAATCCCACCTTCAATTAAATTTTTTTCTCATCTTGCAGTGATATTATTTACATTTTTCCTGCAAGACTTCATTTTCAGGACCTCTTAACCTTGTAAGAGAAAATACATAACTATATTTTTTAGTGGAAATGAACAGGCTAGACTTTTGTTCACATCTATGTCAGATTCACATCAATCTTAGAAGACCTGATTTTGATCATAATGGTAAAGAACATCTGATGAATAAGTAGATTTTCTCTGTTGTGTAAAGATTGTGATGCTCAAAGAAAGTGGAGGCAAAACCATCCAGAAGAACATTGCCTAGACACATAATTAAAGATGGCCTGACCCCCCTCGCTAAAGGAGCAGAGTTCTTTCAAAACTGCATTGCTGTTGTCTAAGGTACAGCAGTCTACCTATGACTCAGCAGAGTGAATTGCAGTTATCCTATGTGATGACTATGGGTGATTTGCAGTTCCTGCAAATGAAGCCACCTTCTCTGTGGATTCCAGTTCCATATTCAGAGAGTAAATCAGACCTCAGATCAAAGGGTTAGCATATTTTTTTGCATAGGGCCTATTATTCCCTTTCCTCAAAGGTCAGATGAAACATCCCTCACATAAATGTGGTAAGCACATGTGCTAGCATGAGAAACAACCTGATACTGTGGAAATGTTCATTTTAAATGTCTTCATTTTTACTATTTTTGATACATAATGAGATAGTTTTGCTTGTTGTCTTGCTATGCACTGTGTTGCCACAGTGATTTTTCTTAGCGGCCAGCTTAGAACCCGTTTTTCTTTCCCTTTCTAGTTGAATAAAGTAAAAGTAAAAGTTGTCAAACACTTTTAACAGAAATTGGTAAAACTGGACTCTAGACAAAAGTGCTTTCACCGTAATACCTTAGTGTTACATATAGTTACTGCATGCTATAGACAACATTTCTGAAGTGGACAGGTATAGAAACAGTACTAATATCTGGCTGCCATTTAATAAGATGTATTTGGAGGGAATGATTATTCTTTAATCTTTAATGTCCTGATAAGATTCTGGACTTTATGGCATCAAATATTTTACAAACATATGGTTTTGCCTGAATTCCAGGAAAGAAGTAAGGCTATGTTCTTGACACTAATCTGTCTTACTGAAAGGGGTTAAATAAGATTGATGCGGAAGAAAGAAAAAGAAACTGAATCATAGAAGTGCTCAAGGGAATAAGGTTGAGGTGAACTGCATGCTTCTCACAAGCCTGGCGTGATGTCAAAACTCCTAAACTTTAAAGACTCTGGAGGAGATTGAACCACTCACAAAGTACCAGTGAAAGCTGTCAGGCACATAAAAAGGCATAGGGAGGTAGAAAGAACATGCTGAGAGAATGCTGATACAATCTGTTTTCTTCAGAAGCAGTAAGGCGGGAGAGGCAGAGCAGCCAAAGCCAACTCACTAAAACATGTAAAGAAATACTGAAACAAAAAACTGTAGATAAAGACATACATATATATATACATACACATTATTATTCTTTGCTTCCTCTGCTATTTACTCTGGCTAAAATAATGTGTTTATAAAAATATTTATTCTGTAACATCTGTTTCTATGTCAGTACAAATTTACACCATTGAAGTCTCCTGCAGAGAATTCCTCAAAAACGACAGATGTAGTATAGCAGGTCACATTAGGTTTTCATGAAACAGAGATTGAGCCTTGAAGTACTGTACAACTGTATGAACTGCATTATCTCAATCTGAATCAGATGGGAAAACTGTGGAATTGCAACTTAAAAGTCCAGTCTGGAATAAATAGAATAATGAGTGTCAACTGAATAAATTTCAGCCGAACCCTGTCATCTCAGTTCTCATTTCTCATTAACATTTTTAGGATTTGAATAAGATTTAGATGAATTTTCAATGGGAAATTGCAATCTATTCCACTTCACTGCTCCCCTTGGTCCCAGCAAAATACCTTGTAGTTCTCCATTGAGACCAAGTATTTGGACTTGTAATGAGGAAGCACTTTAGAAATATATTGGTCAAAATAAAAAAAAGTATAAAATTCCTAGCTGTCTATGAGGTTTTTTTATAACAAAGTGAAACAAATAACAAATTAGAAAGAATACATTTCTACTTATATTTTCAGCAAATCTGAGGAGTTTCACTTGTGCAGTATTCTGCATAAATCCAGACCCTGGATGTTGTTTGGGTTGGAGAAACCCTCAGAAGCCTCCAAGTGCAACCTCTTGTTCAAGAGCTTGAAAAGATGGGTTTGCATGACCTCTCTGGATAGCCAGCTCAAACATTTCAGTGCCCTCAGGGTGGAAAAACTTCTCCTTATATCCAGCCACAATGTTTGCTGTGTAGATTTGTCCTCCCACCAGGTGTCATTGTAAAGTCTCTCTAGGTTTCCTTGGTGCACTCTTTGTAGGTCCAGATAGGCAGGCAGCTGTTGGATTTCCGAAAGTTCTTTCTCCTCCAGACTTAACGAATCCTAGGCCTTCAGCCTCTCCTCAAAGGGCAAATGCTCTAGCCCCAGATGTTTTGATGACCTCCCATTGAACTTATTCCAGTTTCTCAAAGTCTTGTTCTGGTCAGCCCAGATGTGAAGCTTACAGTCCTCTGAGTAGACAGGGATAATCCCTTCCCTCAATTGACTGGCTGTTTGCACAGCTCAGGACAGAGCCGTCTTGACTGGCTCATGGGCACTTTGTTCTTAGCCCAGGTCCCCAGGGCCTCTTCAGTAGAGTTGCTTTGTAACTGGTTAGTCCCCTGCCTGTGTTGCTAAAAGACATTGTTTTTACTTCCCATATATAGAATTTTTCATTCATCCTTGTTGAATTTCATGAAGTTTCATGGAAACATTTATCCTTACAAAATCACACTTGAACGAAATTGCAGGACATATTAAAAGTCATTTTGCAAAAATAATGTTGACAAAAAAATAAAGGTTATTGAGAGTCCTTCAGGGCTTAGTGTTTCACTTGAAATTCAAACTCAGAAATGCTCATGTGGCTTATGAATGTGTAAAAAAAATCCTTTTTATTTCAGCCAGTTATATATCACTTTGTTTCACAGTCAAAAGTGTATCTTAGAGACTGAGAAGTCAGAACTATTTTTCTAAAAATCCTAGTAATAATTTTATTAGAGTTTATAATTTGGAGGAGAAACAGAATCAGTCTATGGTTCCTGAGTGTTTGAAATAACAATTCAGGCTTCAGTTTAAGCCAAAGCACATTAGTGTCAGTGAGTTTTGATTCAGATTCACAGAGTGCACAGCTGGCAAAAAACATTTGAAGCAGCCTTTCATCACTTTTTTGGAAGACAGAACTGTACAGAAAGCCAGAGGTGTGCCAAACAGCACTGATTCCTAAAACCAATTTTATCATCATTATTGCCTCTTTTAGACTTTACTAGCAATGTTTTAATAGTTTTGCTTATGCTTTCGCAGTTAAGTACTTTTGCATAGCTGAAATGTGAACATATGGCCAGAAGTTTACTCTGTTAAGAGATAACAATGACAGTTTGTGATCTTTGATCATATACTTGTTACTTCCAGTTGTTCTGTTTTGTCTTTAAAGAGAAAATATAAAAATCAAAATTCGTGTAACCTTCAAATATGAGTGATGGTCACTTTATTTTCTGTCATTGTTCAGGTCTGATCTTTGAAAAAAAGCGATTGTGTATAACACTTACAGATTGTACATATGTTTGCTGTTTCCTAAACTGAAGTTTGCATCTCTGAGAGATACACACCTCTGCAAACACAGAGAACATTTAAGCCTTTATTCCCACTTAATCTTAAAGTTTTATTATGTCAGTGAAATGGAATATGAAACCTGAGGAATCTAAGTTTGTAAGTCCGCTGGTGCTATAATGCAAAATTTTTTATTGTGCTGAACATGTATCTATGTCACTATTTGTCTCAGACAAGTTGCTAGGGATACTTATACCCTAACATGTTTCTATTCTTTTGTTTTCAATTGGTCTATCAATGTTAAAGGAAAAATGAACATTTGATCTTACAATATCCATTGACATTTTCAGTAGTTCTTTTAATATCCAGCTATAAACTAAACATTTTATGCAATTCTTTAAATTTACCCTTTAGATAGAATAAGGAGTAGAAAACAAATCACATTTTTTTAGCTCTATGGAGTTGTTAAGCCATTTATATATAGCACTATGAGCACATCTTGAACGCAAGTAAATAAAACTACAAGATAACAACAATAATGTGAATGTACTACTACTTAAAAGAGTGAATGAAGTTACTTTCTTGCTTCTGGGTAATTTTGTTTAACAGAAAGTTCAAATTATTTCAGTGGTGTATTTTATAGCATGCTTTTCCACAGTTCCCCAAATGATTCATCTAGTTGAGATATTAATTTGATAACTTAGTGTGTGTTGATTACATTGTGGTAAAGCACATTTACCTTGCAATGTTCCTTTTTTTTTAATTTAAGAAAAAAAAGGAGAAAAAGAAATGTCTTAAAAACAAACCACATGTGAATTAAGTTCTAATAGGATATCACTATCCCTAGAGATTTATTGCCAAAGATAGAGGAAAATTTTTAAAAACACTAGAAATGTTCCCTGCATAGAACTTGTTTGTTCATATAGTCATATAATAATTTTCAGAAAGTGTACTGCAGACTAAGTTTTAACAAATAATATTTACGCTAGAATATTTTTAAATTAATATTACACAATGTGCATGGAAAATTAACGTTAGACTAATGTATTATGATTTTACTTCAAGGGCAACTGATTCTTTAACTTATCGCTGTCCTGGAATTGATATGTGTCCAATCAAAACTACACAATATACCTTGATTGTTGAAAGTAGGTATCTATCAATGGGTTGTGAGCCACCTACAGACTAATGGCTTTCTGTAAATTAGTCCAGAAATAATTTAGTCCAAAAAATGCACTTGGGATGACTTTGAAATTCTTATAGCTGAAAAGAGACTAGTTGGATTTTTCAGAAAACACTAAAATAATTTAGCATAAATTTTCTCATTGCAATAAATTTCTGTCGCTTGTAGGAATTACAGTTTCTTTGATTAAACTATGTGTTCTGAATTTGGCCATCCATTTTTTTTCCACTTCATTTTCCCATATATTTTAATCTTACTGGTGTGCTTATTGTATATTTATACTCTGGGCAGACACTAGTACTTCTCTTTCCAATTACAGAATTTGATAAGCATGTGACTGAAAGTGGGCCTTTTATTTTAATTAGGATGCTAATGTTAAGTTAAATTTGTTCTTCAGCACTTGTACTCCTCTGTATTATTCTCACACATGTTTGTAGAATGGGGCAAGTAGTGATAGCTTGCAAGAAACAATCAAACAATTTTTGTCCTTAATCTCATGTGAGGAATAAACCCTTTATTTGTTAAAATTCCATTGTATTTAAAAATATACCAGAATGTGTGCTGTCCTTATGAATAAGCATCTTTGCATTTCAAAATACATTAAGTGAATAGTTATTTCACAGTGATTATTACTTTTCCTCTAGGCCTACTGTCTTCAGCAACATCTTACTGTCAATTTTGAGGAGTGTAAATGCAAAATTATAGAAAGGAATGCTAAAGAGATTTTAAATGCTGATCTTTAGAAAATTTATTTCCTCCTGAGAAAAGCTTTCATAATTAATCATTCAACCTAGTGGATCAATATTTGCTGTAAGTATAGAGTAAACATAAAATCAATATGGTAGCAAATCTTACTTTTTTAACCAATAACATTATAAATAAAAGCCAAATACTAGCTTCTGTTTCGTCATATATATATATATACAATTTGTATATATATATACACACACACATATTAAAAATGTTTGTATATAATACATATATGCACACATATATATAAAAATGTATATGTCAATCTTATAAGTCTGAAATATAATGCTCTCTCTCCTAGTTAGGTTTATAATATATGGAAAAGAAACATCTACATTTGTAGAAAGTACTATTAGTAGCATATGCAAATTGTAGTAGAGAAGTTTATGCTGCAATTTATTAAATTCTGCCATAGAAAATTCTCTAGACACCATGGGATAAAGTGAATTTCTGTTCATCTTATTTTTTCTAATTGAATAATTCTGAAACAATGGCTTTCTGCATAGAAGCTGGCAGTTAAGATAGCCTTCTTTGCAGGAAATAGCAATATTACTAATTAACATGTTTTTGATAAACAGACCATTGACAGTAAGATGCAAGAGCAGAAAAAGGTTGTTAGGTACCTGCACTCACAAGACCTGAATTTTTTATTTCTTTGAGAGAGAGTATATTGCAAAGTTTTCAGCACTGGCAACTTTCCCTGATAAGAAATGTATTCTCCAGTGACTGCAAAACATTAATTTAAATCTTTTTAATGAACTAATAGCTCATGTAAAACACTTTATACTTTAGCAAAATCATTTTCTACTAAAATGTCATAGGTTTAATTGGTTAATATTTGAACTACACTTTGTACATTGAAAAACCGATCACTGTTATTACTACACAGATGATAGCAATCCCAGCTAAATTGATTGAGTTCAAGTATTTATTGCAGTTTCCTCCTAGTTTTCTCAGTTCTACTTTATGTTGGCCTATTTTCAGCCATGTCCATTCAAAGTTCTATATACACATATTTAAATACAAATAGAAAAATATATTTCTATGTTAGAACATTGGAATTTTGTATATGTGCATCCATGGTACCAAATGGTGTTCTTGTTACATCTTATCATCATAGAGATACCTAAAGAGCATATAGAGTTTTTAAAATAGGCTGAAATATTTTCAAGATTATAAAAATCATGGGTATAAATATAAATTATATGTAAGTTTGTTTCCTTTGTTAGATCTACATCTTGAAATAATAACCTGTATGTCTTTCATGTATATTCCTTTTCTCCCTTCAAGAACCTTCATGCAGGATAGTATGCCAGAAATTCCCTCCATTTTGTAAAGGACTCTGGTTAATTGGCATTTATATAGCCATTATAAAATGATACACTGAGAGAGACAGGATCTCAGAGGATGAGATAAACTTTAGCAGTTTGTTGACCAAAAAAAGGCTTCAGATAGTGAAAAAACAGACTTTCAACAAAGTCTACCTAATATCAGAATGTGAGAAAAATCTAGTTAAACTAAAGATCTGGAGGGGTTTATGGGGTTTTTATTGATTATTTTTTTTCTCTTGAGACTGAGAAGGTAGAAAGTTTAACAAAGAGGTTATGAGAACATGACATAATTAAAATTATGCTTGTCTTCATTACAGTCTTTCCAACTCTTGGATAGTCAATTGTAACTGACCACAAAGTATGCTGGAGATCAATGCAGCCCAAATAGCATGTTTCTGTGATAATCACCAAAAAGCCTTTATTTTTAATACTTTACTATTTTTACTACTTTGGAAACAAAATTTAATTGACCGGCATTGCATGGCTGTATCTCATCATATCATGGGGTTGAGAAGTCTAAAAACAAGTTAACTGACATCAACTTCGCACATGAAGAACAGAAGTGAGGTTTCCTGTTAGTTATGTCCCTAGAGCAGGGCAGTATGTCCCTTGAGGATTTACTTTTCTAAAATTGTGTACACATGAAAGAAACAAGGAAATCACAGGTTTAAACTTATCTCAGTTTCTGTCATTACGAGAGATATATTGAAACATTTCTTGAACTGTCAGGGAGTCATTTTATTACAGTAGATGAGACATTGAACAAGGAGTCATGTAGATCTGATACTAATTTCTGAAATGTGAAAATTATATTTACTTTCATCATGATGTATATTCTGCTCCTCTGAGATATTGAGCACCCTCCATCTCCACTGAAGTAAATAAAATGCAGATGTGATCCTCAATGTTACTTCATCCCCTTGTGTTTGCTATAGGCAAGATGTATGCTTTTCTCAGTTCTAGCTATACTACAATAATAATTATTATCATCTCATTTTCCCAGTGCTATAAATTAAGAAAATCTTACTTTGCAGTGAAGGAACTCTGCAGATTTCAGCATATAAAGAAATATATGAATTGGAAAAGACCAAAGATGCAGAACTCTTGTCAAATGTATCTGAATTGATAGAAGCTGTGAACTACAGCTGCTAATCCATTGAACCAGATGGTATCAATTGTCAAAGCAGGTGCAGGAAATAGGGCTGTTAGCCCTCCTGCAATTCAATTAGATTGGCATGAAAAATTTGTAAATAAACTTCCCACGAAACAAACAGATTGCATTGAAACCTGTCTCAGTGTTTAGCTGAGTCAAGACTGATTAGTACTTTTGCAAGTGTCAGCTGTCATTAAATCTCTTTATTTCTTTTACAAATAAACCTACTAAAATTCTGGTTTCAATTGTTAATGCATCATTGGAAGATACCTGATGCAACACCTCTCTTTTTATGATTATAAGCTAATGCTAACTGGAAATGTCAGAAGCCATGAAGTGTGTCACCAAGCTAACATTAGTTCCTAATGCATATATTTCAGTAGGCATTATTTATTGCAGGTTTTTATTTCACTTAGGAGAAAGCTATTCCCAAAATGATATTTCTCTAAAGTATAAGGTAATATTAATTAATCAAGTTTTGACTGATGCTTTGATAGTCTTTAATATTAATGAAATCTTATCTGCCATTTTCCCAGAGTGATACACAATAGACAGCAGATTTTATAAGAGAGTATGGAGATTGGTGGGTTGCTAAAGCTGGTATAAGATTTTTTTAATAGAAGTATCCAGGATGGTTCTAAGGTAGTGGTGAGAAGGAAACTGATGAACTGGATTACAACAATTCTTCATATCGTGTTGCTTCTTAATTCTGACAGGAGAAAATAGAAGATTTTTAAAGAAAATGTCCAAGAATATCCATAAATATTTTTCCCTTTTAAGAAACTGTCTTCTCAAATACTCTCTGTAAATGGTTTTCTAGTCAAATATCTAACAGAAATCTTGAAATACTTTATACACATATTAGCTATATACAAATATTTTATATATATATGTGTATATATGAACATATTTTACATTAGAAGCATTAAAATTTTTACACTTAATATTTCATTAATTTTTCAGCTAAGGAAAGACACAGAAACAAAACCATGCTGCACTCTGAACTGAAATTAGAGTATATTTAAGTGATTCATAATCAAGTAAGCAAACAAATAAAAGGAGAAATAATGCACTGAGTAGGGTTCCTTTACATTTAAACCATCTTACGTAAAATGGACTACCACTGAGTTGGCCTAAAAAAGAATATTTTATTTCCATTATACTTTCACTCTTAATAGGAACACTTCACAACTTAATTCAAAACATTAAAAAGACATATTCATTGCATGAACATATACAAATCTAGATTGTTTTATAGATTAAATTTTTCAAAGAAAAAAAAATCAGAAAAACATGAGTATGGAGAGTATGGAGTTTGAAGACAGAGTATATACTTCAGAATAAGTGTTGCATGTTAAAGAACAGAGGGGGAAAAATTCCAGGAAGGCTGTACTAAGGCAATTATGACAATTTATTAGACTATGATGGGTTTGTGTGGAACTGTTTATGCTTGGTAACATTGGGAGGGGGCTGCAGCGATGCCCATGTAAACAGTTCCCAAAATTTCTCCCAGCCCTGAGTTTTGGATTTGCCTCTGGCCTGGCAAGGCCAATCTGGCACCTCTGCAATCATTATTTTAGAATGGAAATTTGTAGTGTATAAGAGGAAGTGGCAGAGTAGGGAAAGATGGACCCTGCAGTCAGAGAAAGAGGAAAGGTGGAGGAGACCAGAGACCCCTCTGTAGTCTGTGGCGACTGCAAGCTATCTCCCTGAGACCCACAGAGGGCAATAGCCAGACAAATGATTGCCAGCAGCTCTAAGAGAACACTGTGCCAGAGAGAAAGAGAATGACCTTGAACCAGAGGAAGCAGAGAAGAGCTGCAGCTCTTGGGATGAATGCAGTTTGGAGAGGCCTGTGCAGGGTTGCCTGGCATGTGACACACTCCACGTTGAGGTAGAGAGGATCCTGACAAGGAGTCTATCTGCCCGGAGGAGAGACAAGCGGCAACAGCCATTGGAACAGGACTGAATGAAACCCCCATTTCTATGCAATCTCACTTAAAAACAAAACAAATGAATAAACTTATAAAATGAAATTTCTGACATTACATTGGGTTTTATTCCTCAATGTATTCACAAATTTGTGAAAATTTCAATCAAGTCTCTGAAAGCTTCTTGTAGTATACAATGTATTTATTTTTTGAATTATTTATTAAATTACTGCATGTTGGTTAAAATTAAGGACATCCATTTAGCTCTTCCACAGGCATATAAAAACCTATATTTTCATTTCTATAGAATATGTAGATTCTATAATCTCCCTGGATGAAGGTTTATTAGTCAGTTCTCTTCATAAAACATCCATTCTCTGCGTACATAGTAGTTTTCAATGTTTCTGTAAGGTTTTCAAGGCAAAACCAACTACATAGACTTCCAGGCACATATGAAGTAAAAGAAACATAGAACCATAGAACATCTTCAGCTGACTGAATTCAGATTCCTTCTCCTCACAGGACTACCTAAAACCAAACTATAAGCCTAAGATCATCATCTAGACACTCCTTGAATTCTAGCAGAAGATTTTACTTGGTTACATCTGTAAGAATGCCGGAATGCAAGAAGTTCCCACTTAGTTTAAGTGCTCATCTAAGGTTTAAGTCCAAAAGGAGTAATGAATATGTATTGTATTGACAAGAATTTATATGGATTCTAGAACAGAAAGTTAACTAGGTCCCTTTTGAATTCTCTGAAGACAAAGCTAACACTAAGCAGTTCCTTCCCCTGTCAAACTCATAACTTGAGTTGATTACTCAGTGTAATAATTTAGTAACTGAATAATTGGAACTGACTGATTTATTGATTCAATTTTAAATGTGCATATTATTTCATCATTGTACTGTTCATCTTTAATTAGATAATAAAACTGTAGCACATTAGCTTAGAAATATATCTCGTTAAGTGAATATTTGCTTGCTTATGCTTTTCTTTTTTTAAAATCCATAATTGGCTCATAGAACTGATTTATTTTCCTAAGTTGCAATATGTGCCATGAACTTTCAGACCACAAGCAGATGTAGATAAGTAGCTTCTGAGTAGTTGGCTCTTTTCCCATCTAAAGTCATAAACAGAGATTGAAGAGAGTGTTCCCTTCCAAGTGTCTTTGCCCTAATGTTAAATCCAAAGCAGAGTTGTAAGGGTAAATTGGAAAAAAGGAGTGAGTGAAGTGTCAGAGGGGAGAGAGAGAAAGGACAGGGGGAAGGGGGAGAGGGCTACTGAGAGGGAGTAAAAACAATGTCTCATGCTAGCCAAGTGCTCTGAGGAGCTTAAATATAAAGAGTCAAAGTTAGAGGTGAAAGTGCACTTCCAACCACACCCACATGTATAGTCCCCCATAATGAACAAATCTCAATCATTAAAACACAATCCTGAGAGGAAAAATGCTCTTGAATTTTAGATGATAGTTTCATAGTGCTGAATGTGATAAATTTGAGAAATTCTGCATCAATTCATTCTCTTGTTCCTGAATTAATATCTTCTCTCCTTGTACCAGATCTGGATGGGAACTTTCTTCCTAGTAGCCTATATGATTATATGCTTTGGCTTTGTGACTAAAATAATCATGATAATACATCAATCTCTTGACTGTTTCTGTGCAGTGCTTGCACAGTTTTCCTACATCCTACCAGTTACAATAAAGCTTTAATTGTGTAATTGCACTATAGATGTTTCTCTCAGTTAAGGACAAGGAACCAACAACTGAAATTGCCACCTCTATAACCACATCAGGAGTTCTGCACTAATTTATTTCACAACTCTTTGTCATTTTCCTGGAAAGACACATTTCCAAAAAAATTATCATGTTAGAAATCAAATTGCTGCTACATTTTCATCTTACAGTGGAGTACATTTCTATTTTGAGACTAGTAATCAGAGACACAAGATTACATACACTTTGAGAGTACTATAGGGGAGAAATAGTAAGAAAGGCTCCACATATATTTCTATTAAATTCCTTTACATATTAATTGCTAATATGTAATCTGGATATAGAAGTTAAAACCTGAATTAGGTACCTGAAAATGTATTTTCTAGAAGGACTGTCAATGGGAAAATCACATAGATCTATTTAAAAAAAAATTAAAAATAATGCAATTCAAGTTTCTTAAATTGATTTTCATTAACATATGCAAATAGAGTCAGAAAATGCTTTTACTGATATTTGTTTGGATAATTTAAAACATATTGCTATGGAAGATTTGATTTAACCTAAAAATAAATAAAACTAACAAGTTTTCTTTGACTACTGATGAATATAAAGCATTTGTCATAAAGTGTCAGTGAGGGAATCATGCTTTCTTTCCTTCTACTTATGAGTACATAAATATTAAAGGAAAACAATGCATGATAAAAGAAATATAAATAAATTAAGTAAATGCAACATAGCAGCAATGTGACTTTCTTAAGTAGATAAAGGAGTATCACTTTGCTGTTCTACTGCAATAATGATTTTCTAAAAAATTTCTTAACGTCATTCTGCTGTGTTCCTCATATGTGAGCTGCTGAAGTATGAATAGAAATAGCACTGCTCCACTGATTTTTGGTGAGTTTACCCTTCCTATACACGATGCTCACATTTGAAAATAATTACTTGTCTCCTTCGGATTGGTTGAAATTGGTGACCTTGGCAATGGATGGAAGTCACAGTTGGTTGATCAAGTCATTTCTGCTGGCTGGACACAGGGAGAGAGTTTCGTATCACAAAATGCTCATCTATTCCCATTGCCATGGACAGTCATTGTAAAATAAAGGCTAAAGGTGTTGATGAAAACATACAGGTTTGTAGCAGCTTCAAATATCTCTATGAGACACTCTTGAAAAAAAGACCAGACAAATTACAAGTCAGTTTAGATATGTCAGACATTTTTCCTTCTATTTCTTTTATTTTAAAAAAATCTAACTATGAATTTCTAGAAGTATCTCTGCCTAAATGAATACTTACTTATTTAAATTATTCCTGTAAATCTTGTACATATCAGAAAAATAATATACATTTCTTGACAGATCCAAAATATAATTGAGGTTTAAATAGCTGCTTTTTCATGTGGAATGACAGTTTATACATTTGCTAGAATGGGGTTTGTTTTAAAAATCAAGAATGTAGAAAGGGACCCAAGCAGAGTCATTTGTTAGATGAAATCCTTAAGAGATTTACTCACAATGAATGGCTCAGTATTTTTTTTTTTTTGTACTTTTGGATGACCTGTACACTGAATTCAGGTTTTCTGAAGAAATTCCTTTTTTTGGTTTTAACAGACCAGAAATGAAAAACTTGCTTCATTTTAATCCATAAATTGATTAAGAGTGTCTTGTGGGCTCTATTTATGATCTGATGTTTAAAATTCACATTTAATTACTTTTAGTCACAACAGATATTACAAGATTAACTCTTATTCATCTTTAAAGCCACAGTAGTTAGTTCTGGGGCTTCAAGAATTGCAGACCTATCTAAATGGTCACCTAAGTCAACGACTACATAAGGTTACCATATACCTGACAATGGAGAAGATTGTGAGGATAAAAGGGCTTCCTAGAGGTTCCATGTGTTAGAGAGAGAAGGGAGTGAGATGGTGGTGTGTTTGACTCCCAAATAGCAAACTAAGATTAAATTTATAGATATCTAAGTAAAGATCTGGTATATAAGAACTTCAAATTCCTCATGCTTTCAAAAACTAACGCACTTATGACTCCTGGCCATTAATACATAGCTTTTAATTTGGAAGAAGAAAGAAGGGAAAGACATTCTGAGTGATGAACTTTGTTTTCCCAAATAATAATAATAAGCCTTGCTTTCTTAGAGATGACAGAACATCTGTATACTGATGGGAAGTGGATAATTAATTCCTTGTTTTACTTTGCTTACATGTATTTTTTTATATATATATTTACCTCAACTCACTAGTTGAATCTTCAGATTCTGTCTACAATTCCACTGAGGGGGAGAGGGTGAGCAGTGGTGTGGTGCTTAGTTGGCAACTGTGGTTATACCATGACCTACAAACTAAAGTTACATTCAATAGTTTTGTTCATATGAAATCATTGAGAACTTCTTGTCTGTGGTTGTATTTCTAAAGTGTGAATTAGATCACTGCACTAGAAGCTCTTACAATCAGCTTCATAAACACTGTTTCTCCAGTGGATCAAGTAATGTATGTCCCATTGAAAGTGTGTTATGGCTGCAGGTAACCCACTAGGCTACTGGCTTGGCCCTAAAGATATGTTAACTGGACAGGACATAGAGACTACTAGACATAAGAAACTGTTGTATCTGTCAGATAACTGTGAGAAGCTGACAGTAGTAAAAAACAGTGCCAAGAAGGATAGTTGGGTTTCATAGGTGGTTACACAAGGAACTGTGAACCAAACTGGGCCAGTCTTCACAGATATTTAGAGAGGAATATTGAGGGTACTTAGGGGACTAAAGCCTTAGAGACCAACAGTGCCTAAATATAATTTATATCATATAAGGCTGAGAGTTGACTACAGGCGCAGCAAAAGTGAAACCATAGGAGAAAATATAATTGGACAGGTTGTCTGGGTGGAGTTTGAGATGGGGAAGGAAGTAAAAGTGTACCAAAAAAAAGGCAGAAAACAGGAAAATGAATAATAACATAATCAAGATTGTACTCACTAGGAAGACAAATATGTGCTCACCACAGCTGGTGCAGGACTAAAGAAAATCCATTGTTCTGACTATAACACAAAAAGCTAAGTCTGCTTCTTCATTTATGAGAAAACCAGCAAGGGAGCGTATGGATAGAAGAAAGATCAAGCACTGGTATCACCACATGAGCATGTACCCACCCATCCATAACAAAGTGTACTGGGTTTGTTAATATCACTGCTTCAGATCAGAGTCAGCATCTCCATTACATGCAGATAATACAAAACTGTATACATAAGATTGTCTTTGAAGAGGATATACTATATTTGTTCATGTTTTCTATAATTTCTGTGCCAAATTCAGTTTGGGTAGTCTACTTTCCAACTGCATTCTATATCTCATGTGAAATACAGTATTTTAGGTGTGAATAACCTGTCTGCAGGACAGACCATATAAAAGTAGTAATTGAAAAGTAACTTTTAACTTGTAGCTTAGCAGTATGTTAATGCTAAGTGGGAATTGAATTAATTTAATTAAAGTGAAATTAACAAGTATAGGCAAATGCTTCAGAAATATCCTTAATCTCTAATATTTATTAAGAAAGCCAAGGAATCTTCCTAAGAATTAGTTTTTAATTCTGATGTCCTAGCTAAATTTCAAATTGGGTAATAATACTTTGCATGCTTAATTTTCTTTCTTCTCTGATTAAATTCAGCATGCTTCTGTTTTTGTCCCAAAACATTTTACAGTGTGACTGTGCTCTGTTAACCACTGCAGCATACCATACCACAAATGTACTGCCAAGTTGACTGAAGTAAAGGAGTTTTGAGACATTCCAGGAAGAATGTTAATAAATGTACGGACACTTAACAAAAAATCCAGTGTAGCAAGCCAAGGTTGGCCAGCCTCTCTGGTCCTGGTCCAGCAAAGCACTTCACCACATGCAGGCTTTTTTTGACTTCATCTCCCATGTATATTTCACTAATTGTGTTCAAAAACAGAAAATTCTGTCTGATCTGTGATCAGAAATGCTGATGAAGGTTCTGTACAGTCTTTGACCCTAATCCCGCATTTGGAGCTGATTTCCACAATTTACCCTCTCTCAGTTCAATGTTTGCTGCAGCCACGACGTAGTTTTTCACAGACAAAGTAGGCAATAAAACAGATTACTGTAGGTCTCAAGGGGAAAAGGATATCACTAACTTTCACCTTACAATTGCCTTTAAGGGAAGATAAAAATATTTCTCGTCACTGACATAAGAAAAACCCATTGTAATCCTCAATTACAATAAACTTGTCTTTGCTATGCAGATTGCTCCGAGAACTATATAGCTGATGTGCACATCTTTTTTTTTCACAATTAATGTTATAAAATTAGATGCTGAGGCTACTTACTGGAACTTCTGCATTAACTTTGCTTTCCTTATGTAAGAGTTATTTATTAAAAGCAACATGGATAATTTTACCACAAAAATTCGAGCACATATCACTTATAGTATAATACTTGGGCTTCTGTATTCGTTTTACAATTAGTTTTAGATTAGAAAAACAGATTCTGGTCCCTACTATTGTGTTTGTTTTCATGATTTGGTAAGGGTTGTTAACTTCCAGCTTATAAGAAATATAAAAATGAGAATTATTTATGTAACTCACTAGCCAAAAATAAGTAGACTCTACAGGAACTTCTCAAGCAGCAAAAATGATTTTTTTTCAGAATGTGAACATACTCTTCTCCAAAGCTGTTTGAAAGTAACAGTATAGATACAAAAGCTCAGTGCACCTCTACATGTATAAGTTTGTTTCCTACCTTCTCTGTAGAGCAAAATACTTCACCTTTAAATCAAAGAATTCTAGAATTTTTCTATGAAATTAATTTATAAATATTAAAATCTTAATTATCACAATAAAAAATTGATTATAGGAATCTTGAAGTTAGATATAAAGAATGTTAAGACAGAATAATTCTGCAATACTATAAGGTGTGTTTATCTGATAGTCATTTTAAGACATCAGACTTGTGAAAGACAAGTAGGTGAAGCTGAAAGCTTAGAACTGATGGAAATGTATTTGCAAAAATGTATTTTACAGATAAATGCCCAGATTGGTAACATAAAAACATTTAACAGGTTTGCATTGATTTTGCTTCATTGTTTGCTAGGCAACTGCTTTATTTAGTAGCTCCGATACTGATTGCATAGATTTTGGAAAACAGCATTATAATCGACCTACTTTTGTATTGATGTGATGGGGCATAGAAGCCACACAATAGCAGACATGGTGTTAATGGGAGCTGAATGGTTTGATTAGCCCTTGAAGCTGAACCTGGGTATGGACAAACAATTGAATTAGGAGTTAGAACATGCACTTTCCTATACAGGACAATGAGATTACTCTTGAGAGAAGCAATAGCCTCAGAAAAGGTGTGGGAAAAGAAACTACCTCCAAATCACTGTTTCTTAATAAATACATGGCTGCATTAAAAGAAAATATTTAGTTGATTTTGACATTTTGTGGTTTTTTTTTCTGCTCAGATATTGTGACAAGCATCTGGTGAAATAATTTAAAGAGGTGAAAAAATAATAAAATAAAATAAAATAAAATAAAAAAATTTAAAAAATACTCCAAATGTGGGGATCACATCAGTAGAACAGTCTATTAAAAAGTACC
Source organism: Urocolius indicus (assembly GCA_013401255.1). Classification (NCBI taxonomy): domain Eukaryota; kingdom Metazoa; phylum Chordata; class Aves; order Coliiformes; family Coliidae; genus Urocolius; species Urocolius indicus. The sequence continues at coordinate 151,637 of WBNH01014222.1, forward strand.
AGAGAGTGTTAATATATACTATCTACTTGTACTGTCTGTAATCATCTTATGTGGCCCCACCTAATTTTGAAAGGCAAACTTATGCAACTGTCTGTAGAACAAGGATATTTCTTGTGTCACCACTTTTTATTTACACTTTTTACCTTTTCATGCACTGTAGAAATTAAAACTAGAAAACACATATCTTGAGCTTGGGTCAGAGAGACCTTAGGAACTAATTCTTCATCTTGGATGTACTGTTATTGAATTCTTATAAAATGATATATAATAAAATGATATAAATTATTTATACTTTTAATTATAATACGTTTCTTGCACAATCAGAAAGAACCTCATGTTTTATTATGCTCATCTCTCATATGACTGAGCTAGATGTTATCATTTTAAGTGAAAAATTTTCCAAATGGATGCTCTTTAAAAACATAAAACAGTGTAAATGTGACAAAAATTTCACTTCCTTAAGTGCCAACCAAAATTGTTTAGATTTCCAACCTAGTAAACAATGTCCAATTATTTTAAAGAGATAATCCATTCAGCTTTAGGTGTTAGTAAGCTCAAAACTGACGTCCAGGTCCTCTCCAGAAGGAAACAGGAGACTTGGTTATCTGTGATATGGAGAAGGCTGAAATACTCAACAGCCTTTTTGCCTCAGTCTTCACTGGTAAGTGCTCCAGCCACACCACCCAAAGCACAGAATGTAAAGGTAGGGACTGGAAGAATGAAGAACACTCACTGTAGGAGAAGATCAGGTTTGAGACCATCTAAGGAACCTAAAGATGCACAAGTCCACGGGACCTGATGAAATGCATCCACAAGTACCGAGGGAACTGAGGATGAAGTAGTATTCTGTCCAGTGATGTGTAATTGTTTTTTTGTGCTTTTATGAACAGAACTCAGCCTAGGAGAACAAAAAAAAACCCTGGGTAATGATGAAAACAAAAATAAAATCTGAAGTTTTTAATCTGGTTTGCCTTATTTGAAGGCTTGCGTCCGATTTCTCAAACTTAACAACAGTTCTTGAAACAAACAATTAGGTTCATTATTGTTATATCATTACAAGACTTTGAGTGTAAACCAAATTTAAACAGCATTTCATAATGTATGTAACACATCAGAAAAATATTAAGGAAAATTAAGAGGAGAATTTTTTTTTAGTGTGTTGTTTTTAATTCACCCCAGAGAAAAAGTCAAGTGACTCGATTGTGAACATATTGAAAATAATTATATTTTACCTACAACTATTTTATCTTCTTTAAACAAGCTGAAGATCGGTCTCATGATTTGTAGCTATATCCTGATGAACAGAAAAATATATTTGTATGTAGGATGTATATTTTTAAGTTTACCTCAATATTCACTACTGCCACTGATCATTTCAGAGCAGTGCACCAGTATCCACCCATGCTTCAGAGCAGTTCTCTGGCAAATTTGATGGCAGATAAACACTATTTCTACCGTGACCATTGTGTTAAGAGCACTAGAAGTCTATGGTTCATAGTGAGAAAAAACTGTGCTTTGAGTATAATCCCTGTAGTAAAATATCTTTAATTAAAATATATTATTTGGGTTATGATAAGTATAAATTTGTGTTTCTAAATAGACAAGAAATCTATGGACAGTTTCAAATGTTTCTTATTGACTGCAATTTATCCTCTTTATTGTCATTCAAATGCACCTAATTGTACTTTAGAGATACGTTTAGAATGTGCATTGCAGAAATACAATCTAGCAATGTACTGCAGCACACACTGCACACCAAAAACCAAAAGCCTGGGGGAGGCATTGCTCAATTCTTTTCTTTTCTTTTCTTTNTTGAATGAATATTGAATAAATATTGAATAGATAAACACAGATTTCTCTCCTCTGAACCTCACATAGGGAAGTACGGCCGATCAGGTGGTGGCCAAGAAAATATTTAATTTTATATTGTATTAAAGAATAATAACATTTATATTTCACTTATTAGCAAGGCTCCAAGGTAAATTTTAATTGTAATGCATAGAATTTTGAATAGGGCCAAAAAATTGTGAAACTTAAGATATGAAAATGTATAAGACAGACTCAGCTATGTGTAAGTAAGTGAAGCAAATTATGCTATAAAATGAACAGTTAATATTTCTACTTTCATTATATATATTTTTTAAAACTTTTTATCCTTTAATTACAGCAAAGGCAGGAAACTTCTGAAGTTTAGATTAAAAGCCAAAAGAAAACAAAAAAGGTATGGGTAAGTGTACAGAAATCCATACTGAGTTTAGAAATAGTTGGAGCTGTATGTGAGACAGAAGTACCTGATTAGCAACATGTAAGCACTTGGCATTTAGAGAGGGATGGGAATTCATATCTCATGTATTTGTAATGGTCATATCTCAGCTACTTCCCTCTTACTTCCATGTACTAAATTATTGTTATGTAGCACTTACGTAGGTTACATAAATGCCTGACTGTAATCTGATTTTCTCTAGAGGAGCACATACTGTAATCTGAGGCACTGCAGAACATGATATAGTTTCCTGTAGCACTGACTCTACCATTTGATCTCTGATTATTCCTAATTATGTAAAAACACACCAAAAAAGGGCCAAAATAAATAAAATCAAAAGTAAAAAAAAATTAAGATTCTTAAAAACAATATATTTTTTATTCATATTTTATTACATATGACCTTTGACAGAATCAGTTCAGCTCTTCACATACATTCTTAGTGCCCTTCCACATTAATCTCACTTATAATGGTACAGCTGTTCAGCTTACCTTGTAAGAGATTACTTAATGAATGCAAAAGAACTACCATCTATGAACATACTCTTCATAATCACATGTTCTATTACAAATTCAATTCCGTCTGAGGGAACATAAAGTCCAGCATTTTAGCTGGCTAATGGAAAAAGCTCTCTAGTGTTTGACACTGTTTGCAATTTAACATATCATCTACTAGCTACAGTCCTCAATTATAAATTGCTAAAGTAGATAAAGCACATCAGTTCCTCAGCGACTGTGATAAATTCTACTTTTCACTCAATACTATTTCAAAATAGAACATGAATCTATTTTTCAAAGTGCCAAGGAATTCTTTAAAATACTCAAATTTCTCCAGAAGAAATGGGCAAAAGTCTCTTCAATGTATACTATTATTTTTTTAAACAGCTTATTAGAATATTTTCTGACCATCTGCCAATATTTTGATATTTTGCTTTATAGCTCTCACTTTCCTTAGATTATCGTTTTCTTTAAAAAAAAAAATCAAGGACATAGTTTTAACAGCAATGCTTTGTACAAGTCTCGTTACTGTTGACACGTCCATGAAACTCAACATGGATTTCCATTTTATGCTATAAAGGTCAACATAACATAAATGTAGTCTCACACCAATGTAAGAAGATTCAAAAATCAAACTCCTTTTTCTGCTGCTAACTTCTATGGATTACAAGGATGAGCTCCTCCTTTTATGCTGTTTATTTCCTCATATAGTGCAAGCTAGAAAACATTCTTGATGCATTCAGAAATTTCTTATGAAAAATCACAGAATCTCAAGGGTTGGAAGGGACCTCAAAAGATCATCTAGTCCAACTAAATTGTTTCTACACGAAATACTAATACCTGCAATTGGTTACATTATCACTATAAAACACTGTCATTCAGATCATTCCTCATATCCAGTGGTGCATTTCAAGTGTTTATTTTGCAATAAAAGACACTTCAAAGCACTGTATCAGCTATGAGTAATAATATCTCTCAGCCTCTACAAACTAAAACAATCTTGCTAATGTTTGATTCTAAAAAAACATAGAAAAAATATGTGAAAAATAGGTTAAATACAAGAATTCATAAGGGATCTTTTATTACACAAAGATATTGAGGAACACATCTGCACACCCAGTGATAGATGGAGTTGAAACTGAACTTTTTCTTTAATCCTACTTTGAAGAGGTTTGTAATACTTGGGAGTTAAGACTACTAGCTGAGATTCTTACCCCGTTTTACTGTTTTAAGATTACTTAGAAGATTGAGGAAATTTATGTAGTCACTACAGAGATTATATTGTCAAGAAAGAGGTAGGTCTAAACACAGAAGTGAGGTAGGTAGAAGACGAAGATTTTAAACACAGAAGATAGAATTTTCACATAATATTTACAGTTCTGAATTTCACTCAATATATTAAAAGGGATTAGAAAGACACCTTTGAACTATGAAAGGGGACCTATAGTTTCAAGTATAGAAGCACTACAGAAATAGAGCAGTGTTACTGTGCTAGTTGCAATGCAACTGGAATATATCTCTGATATCAAAAAGGATACATTTTTTCATTGATTTAAATAATATGTTGTATTTGACTTGTTATACCAACTTTCCCTCAGTTATGCCCACACAATCCTACCATGACTGGTATTTGTTGGAGACAGAAGGATCACTTGAAACCATCCAGTGAACAATACAAATCAGTACAAGTTCATGAAATTAATAATTTGTTCTCAGTTCATGAATCAAGAAAGATATTTTCACTGAATATAAAAGAGTACAGAGATTCATTCAATCAGTCCCTTAGAACATTAATGTTCTCGTGATCGCATAGTACAACATCGACTAAAGAAAATATATGCTTTAGGTCTTGATTCTTTAAAAGCTATCATGAGGAACAAGCTGGAAGGCTTTTATAAAATCCTATTTATTCAAGAATATATTATTTGTTATCTTAATGATATCTATGAAATACTGTGAGTCGCTATCTATCCCTATTAAATCTACTTTCATATTTCTTCTCTCTTCTGTTCTTCAAGCTCCATTTGGAGAAGATGATGAGGCTGAATAAAGACAGCAATAACAGGATTTAATGAGTATAGTATCTGTAGGTAGACAAGGTCGTAAGTTTTGAGAAAGAAGAAGCAAAGGCAAAGGAAAGAAGCATGGTCTTAAACAAATCAAAACCTTGCAAAAAAATGTTGTGAGTTACTATCCTAAGAAAGTGATTCACTTCTTCCATGAGTGAAATTCTTTGTTCACAAAAAAAAAGTTATTTCTATAAATTTGTTCCTTTCCTTGAATATTTCATCAAATGTATTGTTCAGACAGTTAAATGTTTATAAAAGCATAAACTAACAAAAGCAGCTATGCAACTAATTCCTCTTAGTTACAGAGGAATTTATGATTCTAATTCTTTTTGCAAATCTGGGATTTTTCACATATTGTGAGTAATTCTTTCAATAGTTCGGATTTTGAGGGGTTTTTAATTTGAATTTTTCACTATCTTGACCAAAAAGTTTAAACTATGGTTAAAATGTCTTTCCCCAGGAGAATACAGTGCAGTAGTTAATTATTTCACAGATAGTGTTAACTGTAAGCAGTATGACATTTGATGTATGACAATAACTTAATTTTAATACATATAATTGAGTAATGGATATGACAATATTAATAGGGCTTTGCATCCATCCAGTAAAAGAACGAAGTTCGTATAATTTGTCAGGTTATTTTATCAATAGAGGTATTAAAATAATAATAATTTGTACAACTACAAATACCTCAATTTTCATAGGTAACTATTCCTCCTCCCCTATTCTTCATTTTCTTCCTGCTCTCACCTAGCACATAAATATTAATCTTCTTTTGTTTCTCTAAAGCCTTAAAATATTTCTGTCCTTTAGAAAGATTCTTCTTTCTCCTCCCTCATACACTTGTTTCATTCACTTCTCTCTCCCTTGCAGCCCTCAATTATTGTATCCTCTTTTACAACTCCTGGCTCTTCCCCAGACCTCTTCTATTTGATCACCATTTCCTCTTTTCCTTCTGCTTACACTGCTCTGCTCATAACTTCTAACATATTCAAGTTCTGGTGTAAGTTTTGCTTTGAAATATCTCAAAAATATAACAAAAAAGATAAAAGAATGCATATATTTGGTCAATACTTAACTCGAAAGTTTCTACTATACAGTGTTAGCTGTACAAGTAGAGTTCAGTGAAACACCGTTAAATGTATTGAACTATTACGAATAGGAACATATGGAATTACCAACACGAAGACTAAAATCAACCAATGTTCAATTATAGAATGGTAGAGGTTGGAAGCAACCTTTAGAGATCATCTAGTCCAATCCCTCTGCAGAAGAAGGACAACCTAGGTAAGGTTGCATAGGAACACATCCAGGCAGATCGAGAAGACCTCCAAGGAAGGAGACTCCACAACCCCTCTGGGCAGCCTGTTCCAGTGCTCTGTCACTCTCACAGAAAAATAGTTTTTTCTTATGTTTAAATGGACCTTTTTAGTTCAATCTTTATCCCATTACCCCTTATCCTGTGGTCCTGTTGTTCATTAAAAATTATCTGAAGCAAGAATTATGGCCTAATAATAGATGGATTTCAGAGAGGAGAGATTAAGTGAAAAAAAAAATTATGTGAGAAGTAATAATAAGAGATCAAACTAAACATCTGAATCATAACCTGTTAATAAAACATTCACTTCATTTTGAGTATGTACTTTGCAAACATATAATATCCTACTTGGCATTGCTTTTGGTTGATTAATTCTCTCCAGGTTTAAGTCAGGCACTTTCACTTACACGCTTCAATACACACATTCATCAGTCAAGTCATTACATACTTTTTTTTTCCTAATCTTTTCAGCTGCCAAGAGCTGGACTGAATATATGGGTAATACAACAGAGGAGTAAAACAACCTCCCACTATGTTTATTACAGTAACTAGAGATGATACAGTAGCAGTATATAATAATAATGTACCATTTTTTGCTGGTCTAGTGATTTCATGAGAGAGATTGGTTAGTGGCTCATGATCTGGTCCTAGATTTGTTTAATAACTCATTCACCCATGGCTAAGACAGAAACTTATTGTACAAAACAAGGAGGAACGGTATTTCTAATGTGTTAAGGAACAAGTAAAATTGTGATGGACCTCCATTATTTGCTTTTCTGTAGAGACAGTTAGCAAGCTTGTGTCTCTGGTAAAACTGTTCACCAAATAATGTTATGTCTTCATAATAGATGGGTGAAACAAATGGAAAACTTGCTATGTCAATTAATGAGAATTCTTGAATTTAGTTGGGTCATTTGTTTGCTCTCCTTTGGGTTTGGCTTTTTTTTTTTTTTTTTTTTTTT
>WBNH01014222.1:158764-181151 GCA_013401255.1 Urocolius indicus
TTTTTTTTACCAGGTGAATGATTTTCTGTATCCTCCTTTTTTACTCTTGCATACACACTACAGAATGGACTATTTTCCTTTTGTGTCTTTGTTCTCCAAAGACTATGGATGCAAGAAAGGGGTTTAAACTATTAAAAGCTGTCACTTTCAAAATAAGGATGAACGATCCTTTTCTAAATAGCATTAACAGTGTTTTCATATCTCTATCTCTATTCCAGACAGTATATCAAACAGTTAATCAGATTGTTTCTTTCAAAAGCAGGAGTATTTAAATTCCAAGTAAGACAGCTCTTTTAAGGACTATAGTTGAAATACTTGAGGCAGTGGAAAGTCTTTACTCTTAAGATTAGTCTTAGTTATACTTGTCATTGTGAAGAAACAAATATAAGTTCATATTAAAAGGATTTTCTTGTTAGATTAATTTCACAGAGAAATCATGCTCATAAAAATTATAAATAAGAGTCTGAAAATGACAAAGATCTGATACAAAATATATTGAGGTCAATGAAGAAACTTACTAGTGTTCAAGATATCTGAATTGTGTAGCCTGTTTTGCAAAGTGATGAACTAGCTGTTGAACTTACTAGAAAACTGATGTTATTAGCAAAGCTGAGATTAAGCAAGTTGACTTGAAAGTAAGAGAAAGTAAGAAAATATACCTTTTTAACACTAACTAGTTTTAGTTTTTAAAAAATTGTGAAAAGTTAGCCATGGGAATTTATGAATTATGTAAAATGACCTTTCAAAGTTGTCTTTTTAATCATTATTCAGCAGGATACAATGTATGTTGGCAAAAGGAGAACTAAGTCTGATAAATACTTCAGCAGCTTCCAGAAACACTGAGAGCATCAGGAACACTGAAGAGACAAGATTTTCAATCTGTTAGGAAAATAAAGCAATTTATATTCACATAAATGGTTGTAGCATATATATATATATATATATATATATAGCCTATAAGGCAAACTTAATCTGTACGTGCCCTATAAAACACTTTTTATAAAGGTACCTAAACTTTTACTCAATAATATTGTTAATCAGAACTATAAAAAGACATATCTTCATGAATGTCCTCTCTCAAAATGTTTCTTGTGAAATAAATCTGTCACTATACCTCTGAAATGAAACCTATACCACACAAGTATACTATGATTTATGTGATAAGCAGTATATGTTGCTTTAATAATGTAGTAATATCTTAACGACAAGCTTATTGTACACGATTTTGGACTTGAGTTTCTTTTTCCTTCAACTCATGAGTCTTCCAGTCTTTAAGGCTTTACATAAATACTGAAGATCATCAGAATTGGCGCATATGAAAATATCCAATATTGGTACATAGGAGCTATCTGATATACATCAGCTTAAGAACTGCATAGAAGGCAGATATTTGCCTCTATAAAGGGACAAAAAATATTGAGATCATTACAAGGTCTTTCCCTCAGCTAGTGTCTTAAGTTAGATTTCTCTATCTCTTTCTTGTCACCTTGTAAAATAGATTGCCTGTCTTTAAAGTTATGCAGTCAGAAAATTACAAGTCAGGATAAAGGATGTCATTTGTAGCACTGCTTGACAGCTGATGGGTTCTGTCTGTGATCAGTTTAATCCCTTCAGCCTCTGAATAGGCTAATATGGGGATCGTACCAAAAAGAGCTTGTCAAAGTGAAACTTTCTATGTGTTCAGAGAAGTAGCATTGAAACAGCATCTCTTGTTCAAAGAATCTTCAACAACACACACAGGTGTCCATTTTAACTAAATTGAATATTGGCAGACTACCTGACAAATAATAGTCCTTTGCATTGCTTCAAGGATTAATTTTGTTTTTTTCAAATTCTTGATGGAGTACAACTGAGCACTGCATTAGCTATTCCATGGCTCATTTTTCTGCGGAAGTAAGAGAGCTGACAGGGGCCTGTGTCTGCTGGGGTCTCACTTTGATTTTGAGATATTAGACAGGTTTGCATATCTTGACCCTAAAAAGCAAAAAACTTTACTAGTTTTGGTGTGGTCAATGGAGTTCATGTCAGGAATTTCAAGAAAACATTGGTTTTGATTATTACACATTATTAAAACCATGTTTAAGGTGATTGTTTTCAAAGAATGTGTGACAACTATTACTACAGGTTTTGCTTTGTCCTATCTTTCCTGACCTTACTTATACATACACAGCTCTCTTAAAACTCTAAAACCTTAAATAATAAAAGTCAAACATTTTAAAAAGTCTAGTAAGGACAGACTTTCTCAAGTCTTGAAAACCTTTTCAAAACTTGCAGTTGTTTCTTTTATAAGAAGAAAAATCATATGCATAGTATCAGAATAAAATGCATATCATTTAGAGAAGACCCTTTCCCCACACAATACATAGCTATATTTGTTACAATATTGTTTCTACAGTCAAGTTATGTGCTGGTTTTATCTTTTCAGAACAATAAAACTAATTGAAATATTAGCTATTGACAAAAATGCTTCCTTTGTCCTTCATTAGATCTTGTTTCCCTCAATGGTTCAGTTAGACTTCTTCACTATAGTCCTAGACAAAAGCAAAAGAATAATTTAACAGCTTCTGTAACATCTCACTACAAAAGCTACTTTCTTTTGCCTTACACTTTACCTCTCTTTGCCACAGACTTTTTCCCAAGTGACCACCTTCCTCTTCTGTGGAATTCAGCTATGTGTGCCGAGATTAAATATAGCTCTAAAGACCTACGAGATTTTTATCTAGGTTCATGACAGTTTTGAGTATTGTATCAACATATAATATGGAAATATATTTATTCCTTTCAATAAGGGACAGATGAAAGGTATAACAAAAGGACTACTTCTACATGAGAATTATTTTTTAGGAATTTAGCTCTCCCATGTGAAAGTATATAAATGAAATGCTTTAAAGTAATACCGTCTATTATAAACATTACACTAAAAATCATTTGTCATTGACAATAGTATGGATGGAGGAGATTCAATAAACTTTGACTCTTAAAAATATTTCTTTGGATGGAACTTTCCACATAATTGCAGTTATGTTTTTTGGATGGAAACTACAGGGTTTTATCTATTAATGAACCATATTTTAAATACTTTTTTTCCCAATCAATCTGTTCATTAGTTATTCAAATTCATACTTATAGTGCAAGGAAATGAGAAATCCTACTGAAGATAGTGGCATTCTAAAGGTACTTAAGTTTAAATCCCTGTATAATCATCTTGCTTGCTTAAAGGTCCGACAGAGAAATATAAGTAAAAAGAGGTTTTCAGGTAAAAAGAGGTTCAGAGGTTTTCAGATACCTGCATGTGATTCAGAGAAATCATAGAGGGCTGTTAAAGTCCCACCTGACCAAGCATTTCCCCAAAACAATGATGGATACTATGAATTTCTTTACAATTACATTTGTTGAAGATATGGCCATTAGCATTTACATAGCTTATTTATAAAAAAATCACAATTTAGCCCAGTGTTAAATGTGAGACAATAGCAACACTGCTAATGGTAGTACATTTCTATGTGTATATATTTGTATGAAATATATATCTATTTCTATGTAATACATTATTATTATTATTGTTATAGATACTGTAGTGATTTTTTTAGTCTTGATGCCTCATACAGAGCCCATAGGTATTCATAATTTATTCACATTGTTCTATAAGCAACTGCTAGTAAAATGACTGCTCAAGAGACTTGTCCATGCATGGGTATTTCCAAGCATACCTTTCAAGGTAGGAGATTAATAAGAACAAAAATGAAATAGTGTGATGACAGAACAAGAAGAGAGAGTCAATGATAAGACTAGAGGTATGGAGAGATGAGTGTTCCTCCTGAATTCAAATTGAAGTCAGCTTTAACTTTAGTTTCAGAACGCCTGAGCTTCATACTGAGAGTTTTCTTTAGCATTGATTGAGCAGATTAATTTTGAGTAAAATGAGAGTATAAATTAAGGCTTCCTTCTTGATTTATATAAATATTTTAAAATAAAATATATGTGAATTCATAGAGAAGTTAGGGATTTTATCATGTTCTTTGGGTTTTTAATTCATGCCTTCATGACAGAGGATGGACCTATATGATCTGATTTTATTTCAAGTGAGAGAAATGAAATTACTAAGCAAATTTTCAATATCTATTTAGCAGAGTGCATATAACCTATATGTATGCCATATATATCATGTCTTCATGTTGTACATGTCTATGCATACAGCTTTTATAAACACTCAAAACAGCTTGTTAATGATAATACATCAATTGATTATTTAAGAGAAGTTCCAATATTGGAATAATTAAAAGTATATGAGTGAAAGAATAGAAAATATTAAGAAAATGTATTTTCTGAAAATCTATATAAAAATGCCTATGTATATACATTTCACACCACATATTTTTATGAAATTCAATATCTTACTGAAAAAGAAAGTAGTCCTGAATGTTCTTCCATTGCTATCTCATTCCGTTTATTTAAGAATTATGCTACTATAAATAAAGAAATTGTATACTGTGAAAATCACCATTGTCCCAGGGGGACAGTGCAAGACAAATACAATATTAAAAGCTTTTGTAAACTGGAACATATGACATCAGACTTGCTCTAGATCTTTCACATACCTGTATCCCCAACTAACTTACACTATACATTGCTTTATGCTTACTATATGTAAAGCAGGATAAAGAATGCATCTTCCTACTGGTTGATTCAGCCTATTAGAAAACAGCATAAATTAAACAATACATTCCTATATGACCTTATCTAGGTGGACCTGCTTCTGCAGGGAGGTTGGACCAGATGATCTCTAAAGATCCCTTACAGTCCCTACCATTCTATGATTCTATGATTCAAAGTCTGAGCTCTGGGCTGCCAGACTGGATTGCTTCTGGATACCTGAGAAAATCTAATTCATATACAGTAAAAAATAAGCCCTTAATCTAGACATATTTAAATATGCATTTGTGAATAATTCAAATGTGTTACAGTCACTATTAGTGAAAATGGTGGGATGTGGAAGGCTGATGGTAAACCCCAGATTTTACTAATCATGAATTTGAGCATGAACCCTACATGCTCCTCTACTGAAAACAAAGAATGTTAGTGTACTGTTATTTACCTTAGGAGATTTTCTGTACTTTAAATAATCTTATTTAACTTGCCTTTATTGCTATGATATTATCTCTAACAATATACCCTTCAAAATCACAAAGTGCAAGCCTTAAGCAAAGAAGTTAATCTTGTAACAAAATATAAGTGTGTAGATAGTGTCCATTAAGAATAGATGGTGTTTTGCAAGCAGAAGATTATTTGAAATTCCTGCATCAAAGTGATTATTTCAGAAGAAATAAACTTCATCATATTCAAAGCTGGTTTTCAGTAAAAATTAATTACTAAAAACTAAAAATTAATTACTAAAAAGAAAAATTGTAACACCAGTCATATTATTAGTAAAATGACTTTTGGAGCTATGTAAATATTAACCCTCCATGTAATAGAAGTTATAAATATATTTACAACAAAGTTCTGTTCACATAAATATTTCAACAAGAAAGAAAAGGACATGTCTCATGATTGGAAATATATTTGTTTTCTCATAATTTCTATTCATAAGTAAAGAACTTCACAAGAGTGCAGCTTCTAGAGAACAGGAGCATGATCTAAAAGCGTAGAGCTAGTACAAACCAGAGATAAATAGACAGTTCTTCCATTATTTTAAAACAATCCTCCAATCTGGTTCTATATAAACAGAAAAATCGGGAGACCATAAGAAAAAACTCACAGCTTCTGTTCAAATAATTTGCAAATAAGAATTCATACAACAATAAGACTATAGGAAAAAGAGCCCATGAGATGGTCACACAAAAGCTCTTTGGTGACAACTGAATGTATGCTTTCTTTAGATGGCTTGACTGACAGTTTGTTTTGAACATGAGTGAATATTAACAGCAGGTTTTGCCTGTCATCAGATAGCTTAACACTATCTTACTCAATTCTCAATGCTGAATTATTGTTAATTCATTTTTAAACACAGCAGATTTCTTGAACTTATCAAAGTCTTTATTGTATCCTCTCCCTTTCCCTCTAGGAAGGGTCTTGCACACTGATTGATTTACGCCAAGACAGCAAATTGTGGTTTTGTTCTAAATGTCATACTTTAAAGTTCTGTGTACTTTTTCATAGATACTTTCATCTCTTCATTTTAATGGCTTTTTTTTTTTAAACTTAAAAGCTTGGATAATTTTCCTGGATGCTCCTATTAATTCACTAGAATGCGCATTTATGCAGCAAATTAATTATATTTTAAAAATCAAATATCAAACATTTCTTTGTATTTGAAACAAGATAAAATAAAACAAAAGCATTTTACAAAACTGTTTAAAATATCAGGAAACGAATTCAGCTTTTTCACTGTAATTGTGACTACCAGGAAGGACATGTGAGACTGACTCTAGTTCTGATATTATTAAATACTGAAACTTGTACTGGTATCAGACTTAATGAAGGCATTGTATCCCTCAGGATTAGCATTAGTAGGATGAATCTGAGAGACTTCATTAGTATTAATATACTATGTGGTCATACAGCTGGAAAAAACAATCATCCACACTTTCTCTTGTCATAAGCCTCATTGGATGCCCCTGAGTCATAGCAAATTTATGAAGAAGTGTTTGGCTGCCTACCAGACGTACTGGAATATTTAATTATGTGAAGTGCTCAGTTAGCACAGTGGCTAGTATGGCAAAAATCATTGAAATGGTGCTATTTAGTTGTTCCTGTTTTGGATATACTTTCTTAGCACAATCTTTTGCCCCTTAAGATTCTTTCCACTCTCTCCAGAGGCTAGCTATTGGTAAAATGTAGAATTATTTCTAATCAAACTTTTAAACAGAATATGACTCTTACTGAGAAATCATGTGTCCAGTAAGATGTTTCCCGGAGGTACTCAGGACTGTTCACTTAATATTTTAAACAAAGTGCTGTCTTGATTACCCTAACCCTAAATTGAAAAAATATTGTTCCTTTCCACAGAATTATTTGTACCTTTTCTTTCTGCTATCACATAACACATATCACATAACCTAGACTATCACTTCATTTTGCATTGCAAAAAAAATTTTCATTCAAATATGATATTTGAAAGATATTTGCCAAACATTTCAGTGGGATTTCTCAATGCACCTGTGCCTTTGTGACTGTCTATTTGCCATGTACTAAAAACATCTTACATAACAAAAGTGACAGAGAAATTTTACATCTTCCTGAAAGCATGATCTACTGAAGTATGCATAAGATTTTTTATGCAGGATATCTTGCAAAGACTCCACATATATGTAAAGCCAAGAATTTATTAGTAGTCAAATTATTGTTTGAACAGTCTAAAAGTGCATATAATGATATACATGCAAAAAATTTTACAATTTTAAAAAAAAATTTGTCAATGTTGCCTGAATCCCACACTTGACAATTTTAATGTACCTTTTAATGTTACCTTAACTTTCTCCTTTCCCCCTGCTACAAGGGAAGGAGTAAAACTGCTCCATAGCCCTTCAGCACCCACAGGGGTTGTTTATCTCCCAGTTACTGCCTGGGGCTGTCATCCCCTTCCCCAGCAGCACTGGTAGAGATAGAGCTTAGACAGAGTGGGCAATGGGCACTTGGCCATGGTATGTCTGGTGACTCAGCTCAGCGCTGCTCAGTCCAAGGTCAACTCAGTCACTCTTGGGACCTACACACGCAGGGTAGCCCACACACTGTGGCCTTCTGCTAGTAATGACAAAAAATGAGTTCAACATCACTGTAGCTAGTAAATTAATTAACATTAATACAACGTGAATATAATTCTGGTTTCTGTTCACAAACTTAGTGGCAAACGAAAACTACACCAAACAGAAAATCTACATATTGTCTTATGAATAAAAAGAAAACTGTATGATTTTGTATAATGTAATGACTCCTGAATAATAACTAGGGTGATTATTTTTCTGGTGTCTCCTAAGAATCAGATAATATATATATAAACTATGTTTTTAATACTGGCCATTTGAGTTATATTTTAAATAATTTATGATGCTTTTAGGCCTTTAGGAGAGATTGATAGACTTTAGTCCTTAAACATGATTTACCAATGACAATTTACAATAAAAAACAATGAAGACATATACCCCTTGGAAACTTTTCCCTGTGTTACATTATTAAGTGAATTAAAACCATAGTGAAATACACATTGTGCACTACATTTTCCAAATTTGTTAGAATGGAGTAAACATGGCTCTGATAATTACATACAAAGTATGTCTTTATATGACTAACAAGGGAGTTGTTGAATATCTTCTTAAGTGCCAATTAATTACCATTAAAGTTAGATTTTATACTCTGATGACCTAGTTGAAGAAACATTAATTACAATCAACTAACCTCTTTTTAGATTTTTCACATGAGACTAAAAGTTACAGACCTTCTAGAGTAAAAAAAATAAATGTGCTTCCAGAGTCATAAACGTGTCCAATGGGTCAAGTACTATATTCTGGGATTTTGAAGGTAGGATAAACACTTCTAAACAACAAAGTGTAGAGCTCATATGTACCAACAGAAAGACAAAGAATTCAACTGCAATAAAATTGTAGGCTGATGAAAGTTTTAAAATATACCAAAATATAAGCTATTTTAGAGTTCTTCAGAATAATTAAACATAAGTGTATTTTAGTCTTAAACATATCTGTTTTGATAGTCAAATAATAAAGGAGGTGAGAAACAGCTTTAAAAAATACCTTTTTAAAAGTATGATTGTCATATTGAAGATGCTGAAGAAAACTCACCAGACCTTCTCTTACTGAAGGAACTTAATGTTTATCGCTGCTTTTGATGGCATCAGACTTCCTGTCAATTGTTTTTGCTGTCCTAAAAGCATCAGGGTTAGAAATGGCAGTAGAATTTAACATCCCTCTTGAAAATCCATTCAATGCCATATTTCTACTAAAGTACTAAACATTAATTTATGCAGCTTTAGACATTCAATTGAATATAATGAACATAATTTCATTTAAAAAAGATTAATAAATGAGTATTTTTTATCAAATTGGAAAAACTTGAGGGATCAAATGGAACTCACCCTCCATATGCAGATTGGGAGTGAGTCTGATGAAATGCAAGGGCAAACACACTTATACTACAAAAGGAACATTCAAGAATAGTTATATAGTCTATTCACTACACTCCTACCAGTCAAAAATTCTTCCTTGGAAACAGTGGAATTTTTTTTCAATACTGAACCATAAATGGCCAGAACAAATGAATAACTGTGTTTCTTATGTATGTTTCTGCCCTTATGTATGCTTTTTTATATAAAAAGTTCAGACTATAGACGTGAGTCACTGTAAATTCAATAATGTATGGTGAAATTTGAAACTCAAACCATTAAAAGTCTGCTTTAAAATGTAATTCCTTGGTTCTAGTGATGTTTTTATTATCTGCAAAGACTCATTTAAAAAAAAAAAAAACCAGATAAATGAAATAAAAAAAGAAGTCTGATTTAAAATTATGCTACTGAATTTGAAAATCAGTATGAACTCCAAAGAAGATAAATGTATGGAGAAAACACTTCATGTAAAAAACATTTTATATAGGACCTTGCTGACCTGTGTCTTGTATTTCGGTATTATCTCAGGGAAAAATAGTGTCAGTAGAAATGCTGAAAATGAGCATTTACACAAAATTTAGACTTCTACCAATTCATGTGGACAAGACAGGAAAAAAAGAGTAAGTATTTCCCATCATTTATAAACAACTGTATTCAATTAGATTTAGTAATGTAAGTATACTATATCTATCCTACCTTAACTGAATTAGGTGATGAAAAAAAGCAGTGAATTTTGAAGTAAATTTTCTTTTTGAAAAAAATGTCCCTGACTCTTCCTACTAAGTGGTGCACAAGCAGAATTAGCCCACTGATTTATCCAAAAAGCATGACAGCCTGAGATTCTTTGAAGTGCTGAGTGATCTGCCTTTCCTTTAACTCAGACTGAGGGTAGAGCACCTTTCTGTGTACCCACTCCGGAGTGATTCAGATCTTTGGTAAATTGCTCATACCTCTTCAGATGTCTCAAAGTATCTAATGGAATTTTGAAAAGGCTCTCTGAGTTCACAGACCTCATGAATGTAAGTATATTTTTTTTCTTAATTAAATAATAAATTTGAAAGGCTTTAAATCTTAGGATTTTATAAAGAGATTTCTTCTAAAGCATGAAGATGTGATCAGATATTCAAATTACCATTATGAAAATGGATAAACTATGCCTAGGGTGAAGGGCTTAGTCTCTTCTGGTCCTTGAAAAAAATTATTTTGCTCTGATGTCAAAACTACTGTTTGGTATAGACAATGGAAATAAAGGTTGGTATTAACAGAAAACTTTATAGAATTATTTCAGTGAACCATACAGTTTAGAAATTCTGTCTAAAAGATAATTGCACTGTCTATAAACTCTCAAGACATTTTCCTTTATATTGTGCATCCTGCTGTTTAAAAATCAGTGTTTTGCAATTGTAAAGGTCAGAAGAAAAAAAAATGGATAGGATTTTTACAGCTTAACCACCTTAGAAACTTCAATTCTTAAATAATGTTGTGGTTTGTTAAGAAAAAATAGCAGATCATTAGTCTAAGGTTTTCCAAAATGCATAGTGTTAAAGCTCAAAAAAGAAAATGTGATTTATTTTTAAAGGTTAACTGTGTCAAAATGACTTCTACTGTAACTAAGAAATGAATAAGAAAGCAGTGGAAGCAAAAGGAAACTGGTAGCAACAACAGAAAGATGAGTCTGTGGTAGATACCACCAGACTGAAAGGATATAAGAAAGACGACATCATGCTGGAAACACACAGACTGCTAAAAGATATCAGATGGCCCAGGGGCCTGAGGTGTTCCTACAGAGATTTTAATCTCTGTTTATAGGTTCAAGATCTCACTTCATGTAATTTTCTTGTTCATTAGCATTTTAGTAGTGTGTTGCAGAACAAGGCAATATGAAAGCATTTGGGCATACAGCGCTTCACTTCCCCTGGTCACATGCAGTCCCATGCAGCACTTTCTGGGAAGTGGCAGGAGAAAAACTACTTTGTGGTAGTTCAGAGTCAGCATAGGGAAGGCTTTCAGGTGCTCGCTGCCCACAGCGCATGTGAGGATCTCACACAGTTTTGTTCTCCCTGAGGCATCCTCTGACAGTACAGATCATCAAGAGCACAGAAAAGAGCATCAAGAGTGCAGAGTTGGATCCAACAGACTTGTAGACATGTATCCCAATGCACTCACCTAGCCTCTCACTGTGAGGGGTGTCACGCACAGATCTTCAGTTGCTGAGTTGTAGTAGGCGTCCGGAAGATCTCAGATTGTAACACGAGGGGTGAAGAGGAAGTGAGAGGTCTGGCACAGGGCAGAGAGAGAGGAGGTGCTTATGCCAGCAGATATAAGGGCATAACATAAACAATAAAGCAGAGACTGAGCATCATCCACATTGTGTGTGCAGTGATCCTTTCCCCTCTGCAGTCGGTAAGCTGGGAGATCAGTCTGGACTGCAGGACAGTGTTGCCCGCAATGGCAACACTGAGTAACACTTTTTCACCTAATTTCTGCCAAATCATATATTTTAATGTTTTACTTTGTCATTTTGGGGTTTCTGGTGAGTCTTTTCATAGTTTTAATAATTTCCTTGGACTCTGAGATAATCTTTAAATAAAATCTACTTACCCAATCCAATTATGAAAGTATTTTTAATAATTAAAACCAAAAAAGAAAATAATGAAGAAAATATTGAAGAAATAAAAGATACAAAAAATTACTTATCATTAAAAAACAACAAAAATATAATGGATAGTAAAACATCATGAATAAACTACTCTAATGTTATTAAAACAATTACATAAAAATATAATCTTAATATTTGGTTATTTTTATATTATTATTTGACTTAATATTTGGTTATTTTAATGTTATTTTCACATAGATAACTTCCCAAGGAAGGCAAATCTATATTCTAAACTGCATAGTAAACTATACCTTTCATAGAATACTTAATATGAAGGAGAAGATGATTATCAGGAGGACTAAACACAGATTCAACAAGGGGAAATCCTGCTTGACCAATCTGATAGTTTTCTACAAGGGTATGACCAGCTGGCTAGATGAGGGGAGAAGAGCAGATGTCAAATAGCTTGACTTCAGCAAAGCTTTTCTCAACATCTCCCATAAGGCTGTGCTGCCATTTAGCGGGATCTTGACTGGCTTGAGAGTTAGGCAGAGAGGAACCTCAAGAGGTTCCACAAGGACAAATGCAGAGTCCTGCATCTGGGAAGGAACAACCCCATGTAGCAGTACAGCCTGGGAACTGACCTGCTGGAGAGCAGCTCTGCAGAGAGACACCTTGATAATAAACTGAACTTGAGCCAGCAATGTGCTCTGATGGCCAAGAAGACCAATGGCATCCTGGGATGCATCAAGAAGATTGTGGCCAGCAGGTGGAGACAGGTTCTGCTTTCCTTCTCCTCCACCCTAGTGAAGCCTCATCTGGAGGCCTGTGTCCAGTTCTGGGCTCCCCAGCTCAAGAGGGATGGGGAACTTCTGGAGAGAGTCCAGTGCAGAGCCACCAAGATAATCAGGGGACTGGAGCCTCTTTCTTTCATATGAGGAAAGGCTGTGGAAACTGGGACTGTTTAGTCTGGAGAAGAGGAGACTGATGAGTTGATCTCATTAACATTTACAAATATCTAAATGGTGAGTGTCAGGAGGTTGGGACATTCCTTTTTTCTGTTTTATCTAGCAACAGGACAAGGGATAATGGGATGAAGCTGGAACACAAAAAGTTCTTTTCAACCCTAAGGGAAAAATTATTTTACTGTGAGGGTGAGGGATCCCTGGTACAGGCTGCCCAGGCAGGGTGTAGAGTCTTGGAGGTCTTCAAGACCAGTCTGAACATGTTCCTATGTGACTTTAGGTAGACCTGCTTCTGCAGGGGGGTTGGACTAGATGGTCCTTAAATGCCCCTTGCAACTCTTACCATTCTATGATTCTGTGAAATTACAGCATAATTTAGAGTTTTTCTAAAACCTAGTCAGAGATTAATTTAAAACCCACTTTCCAGCTTGTACTGATACTCTCCAGGCTGGGTGGCTGGGCTGTGCTTGGCCTGAGCCGGGTTGTGGTAGATTGTCTCTGTGGGACAAAGAGCCCCTAGGAATATGGGAAGCTTGTAGAGACAGCCAGCACTCATTTCCTACAAGCATGGTCAAGGGAATCTGGGTAAAAAAGTTCTTAAAGATCAAGACTAATAAGGGAACCCTAGGATAGGGTTCACAGTTCCTCTCAACAAAGACCTAGAGATGACAATGACTGGTCACAACGTTCCCCCACTAACCAATTTTTGAGGAAGAATTATACTGTCAAGTATAGGATATACAGGGAAATTGGAAGGATCAGTATAACACCAAGAAACAGGGTTAGATAATAGGAATTTTAAATATTATTATTGAAAATTTCCTGATTTTTATGTTTTCAACTACTGGAAAGCTAAAACCTTAGCTGAACTATTTATAACTTTTTTTCTCTGTATGTAACACTTTCTCTTTTTTCTTATTTGAAGGTTTGACGTGACATCACCTCTCATGCCAAAATCTCTTTGTGCAAAGGACAGGGGAAAGTGTCTGGCCATGGCAGGTGCTGTTGCTCTGAAATTCTAGTTACGTGCACTGCAATTCACGTCTTTAGATACCGCTAAAGGTTTTTTGGTCCAGGAACTCGTGACTGGGGATGTGGTGAAATATCTATTTGTAATTGCTGTAGTCTTGACAGAGGAAGGTTCTAGCAGTAATGTTTGATACTTCCTGGTGTAGGAAAGATAGTACCAAAGAGCCTCTGAATGAACTGCTGCAACTGCTGCTCCTGCTGTAATTGTGTTCAGTGAGGCCTTCACACAGACCCAGAGAAAATCAGGAATTGGTAATTTTCTTCCTGCACTTCTTGTAGTTTCTAGAGCTTGCGTGAGCATGGACAAGATAATGTAGACAGCCTGACATGCTCCTTCTAAATTCCAGTTTTAAACACAGTGATAGTGTTGTGACTGCTGGACACAAAGTACTAGGCTAGGAAGACCAGTGTTTAGGTTAGTAGCACATTTATTATGATTTTGTTCCTGTTTATAATTCTTATAAATTTCATCAGTGTGGTATATCAAGTTATGTTAAATTCATAATGAGATTTAGAAGAGACACTCATGCTATTTGCTATGATGATCTCAAAGTACAGATTATTATCTATTGTCTAACTGTCCTGGGAAAATACCTTGATCAAATAAGTGTAGAAAATTGATCATTGAAGAAAAAAAAATCTCAAAAATGTAAAGTATATGTTCTCTTCTCAAAAACATATGCAAATATTTCTCAGAAAATAAATTACTGGAGGCATTTAACTGAAGTTGGAAATTAAATTTATGAGATTGTAAAACTATACTTAAGCTGTCACATTGGTGTAGTTCATGTACTAAAATCAGACCTCTTGCTTGTCAGCTGTTTCCATGAAAATTAATTCACAATAATAGGTGACTTTTTTGATTTTGCAAAGTAAAACTTCTTAAGTTCATATGTGTTTTCCTTGGATATTCTTTGTGTTTTGTACTGGCATATTATTTTTTTTTTACTTAACTGTACTCTTTGTTTCTACTTAGGCAAATTACTTGCAAAATAGCTATTGGATGGACATTGAGATTCTGAGATGTTAATAAAATAGTTGTCATATGCATTTGAGGAATTTTAAATATCAATGAATGTATTGGTCATATGCATAAACACAGGCATACACACAGAAATAGATATACCTATCCACATATCCCTATACAGAGAGATGTAGAAACAGGGAACATACCACCTTCTTAAGGAGAGTTCAATTGATTCTCTCCTTTATACAAAGTTAAATTGCGGAGATCTTAATCCCAATAATCTTCTACAGTGGTAAGTAAAATACTGTATCCTTTTCTTTAGCTGAGGTATATTGTAGCAGTAGAGCAGTAAGAGAAATAAAAGTCGTTGATTCACAGTCTTTTTGTAAGCATATAAAAAGTTAATTAGGAGATTAACAGGTAGACACCAAACAATGTTTGTATTTTACATGTTGTAATGACATTTATCTATTTAACCAACACTGTATTTTTTAATTTGATTTCTTCTATTACAGGATTTGTATTTATGGGTTTTAGCTCTATGAAAAGCCAAGTGTCCTAAAAGCAGATAGAAATGCCTTTAAGTTGGGAGAGAGAAGCGGATTTGAAATAAATGGTGATGATTTACCAATAAGAAAGGAGAAATAAATTAGACATGCACCAAATAAAACTTCAATAAAGACATTCTAAGCTAGTGGCTAGAATAAAAGTTTTATAGCTTGACGGTGAAGATGATTTTTTAACCCTAACTACCTCAGATCACAGACTCAAAGAATGGCAGGAGTTGGAAGAGACTGCTAAGCATCATTTGGTCCAACCTGCACTGCTCAACCAGGTCCACTTTGATTTGGTGATACAGGAATGCTTCCAGGCAGATTTTGAAAACCTCTAGAGAAGAAGACTCCACAGTCTCCCTGAGAAGCTTTCTCTAATGCTCCATCACCCTTAGAGTAAAGTAGCTTTTCCTTATGTTTAAGTGGAAATTTTTGTGTTTTAGTATTTGTCCATAACCCCTTGTGCTATCACTGGACACTACAGAAATAAATGTCACCCAATCCTCTTGACATACACTACTTAAATACTTGAGCATTAACGAGATCTCACTTCAGGCTATTCTCCACACGGAACAGTCCCATATTCCACAACATTTTCTTATAAGAAAGAGGCTCCAGTCCCCTGACCATCTTGGTGAACCTGTGCTGGACTCTCTCCAGAAGTTCCCCATCCCTCTTGAGCTGGGGAGCCCAGAACTGGACACAGGACTCCAGATGAGGCCTCA
The DNA here is from genome assembly GCA_013401255.1 of Urocolius indicus. Lineage (NCBI taxonomy): Eukaryota > Metazoa > Chordata > Aves > Coliiformes > Coliidae > Urocolius > Urocolius indicus. The sequence goes on from WBNH01014222.1 coordinate 174,719, forward strand.
CCAGGGCAGAGGAGAAGGAAAGCAGAACCTGTCTCCACCTGCTGGCCACAGTCTTCTTGATGCATCCCAGGATGCCATTGGCCTTATTGGCCACCAGGGCACATTGCTGGCTCAAGTTCAGTTTATTATCAAGCAGGACTCCCAGGTGTCTCTCTGCAGAGCTGCTCTCCAGCAGGTCAGTTCCCAGGCTGTACTGCTACATGGGATTATTCCTTCCCAGATGCAGGACTCTGCATTTGTCCTTGTGGAAACTCATGAGGTTCCTCTCTGCCCAACTCTCAAGCCAGTCAAGATCCCGCTGAATGGCAGCACAGCCTTATGGGGAATTGGCCAGTCCTCCCAGTTTGGTGTCAACAGCGAACTTGCTGAGGGCACACTCTGTCCCCTCATCCAGGTCGTTGATGAAGATGTTGAACAAGACTGGCCCCAGAACTGATCCCTGTGGAACTCCACTGGCCACAGGCTTCCAACTCGATTCTGTGTCATTCATCACCACGTGCCCTTGATCACCATATTTTATCAATTGTTCAGCTTTCACTTTATCTACTTACTTACATGATTCTATAAATTTGGACATATTTCCTCTTACTCTGCTCCTCTCCAAGAACTTTAAGTCTCACTTTGTAAAGTTAGTCTATTCCTTCAATCACACTATTTATTCTTTCTTGTAGTTTCCTGTTCATTCTCTCTACCTTTGCTATGTCCTCCAAACACTGAGGTCAGAACTGCTAGTGGTTCTGAAGATGTGAATTTTCATTGCATAAATCCACAGAGAAAGCTTCACTCAGACATGATTTTGATTTTCATTTTTGTTTTGCTTTCAGTTTTGTCTTTTTACAGGATAAGAGCAAACAAATAGCCTTTCACCTAATCCAGTTTGGAACAATTTTAATACAGCACAAATTGTTGGAAAAAAATAGCTTTAAATTGCAGAGTTCTAAGTCCCATTTCAAAAGTAGCTCCAAAGCAAACATTCAGCTGATATGGTTGTAAATTTATCTCAAGGTATGTGGATTTCTAGTACAGTGAAATGACCCCATTAACACTGTGGTGACATACGGAGAACCAGACAATACTGGCAACTATAGCCATACCCACATGTTTTCCTGAGCAGACAGATGGAGTAACTGGGCTCCTGGGAAAGTTGTTGAACTGCTTCCCGTTTCAACTGGCATTTTCATAAATACCTGAACAATTATCTCATTAGGTGCAAAACCAGATACACTTAGGAAAACACTAGATTAATCATCACTCAAATACACTTCTAACTCACAGAAATGATGCAGCTGCTCGATTGTACCCATAAGGAAGAATAGCATACTGGTCACAGAAAATGTTCAAAACACAATGAAGTATCAAAGGAACGTACCAAAGAAATGCATTTCTCAACCAGTAGTGCAAATTCTACATATGCTCGTGCTGCAATTTCTGCATAATCTGGTTCTGCTGAGGATTCACAGAAAACCTGAGTATGTAGATGATGAGACTCTTGTCTGATTTGGGAGATAAGGTGACTTGTAAACTATAGAACTCTAATTCTAGCTTATATCTCATTCTCATGGAACTCTCTGCTATTTTTTTTTTTTTGAGTGCTGTCTTTGCAGTTTCTTTAGGAACCCAAAGGAAGAAGTTCTATACAGGCTTTTAGAAATTGGTGTCATGATCCAGTAAATGTCCTGGTTAAACATACATTAAGCTTGCTAACTGGTTAAAACAATTTTTTTAGATCCAATTCTTTATGCTTTGAGTACCATAAGACTTTTTTTCCCCTCACCATCTTCTTAATTCTGTGTGCATAGATGACATTAACAAGACCAGAAGTCGCAGCAGTCAAGTTCGTTTTCATATCCAGTTCATTATCTTAATTCTTTACATTCTCTTTTTATATACCTTTATAAATAGCTCAATGTCTTTAGGTGCCTCAATATGAATGCTTTTTCACTTCAGAAATGTCAGTTCCAACAAGCTAAGTTTTCAATAAGAGTTCCAAATGCATAGAACAATACATTAAAAGAAACACTTGTAGTAACTTTAGGGATCAGATGTTCTTGCTTTCCTGGGTATAAAAAGTCATCTTAAAACACCTGTTGAAAGATACTATTAAGACTATTCCTTCTACTGCTACTTTATTAATGAAATTATTTCTCAGATAGCCCTTCAGTATCTTTGTATTGACATCAGCACAGACTTGATTAGTTTCAAGGCTGTGTGTCATGGAACAGTGGATAATTGGCAGTATAGATGGGTAATTGTATCTTTCTACCATTTCAGTAATCCAATTTGCCGTTAGATTGTATTTTGCCTTTGACAGCATTCATAGAGAAGTGTCTTTGGAATATCTGTTGTATACACTTAATGAAACAATAGCCTTTTCATACATATTGTGGTATGTAACCAAGAATACAATGCTGGTGTTGAATAACCACTAAGAGATGACTGGATATTATGCAAACTATGAAAAATAAATCTACATGAATGAGTGTAAAGCTACATAAAGAAATGTAAATCTGTGAGAAAGAAATATTCTCAAAGAGCTTTGCACTGACACACTCTCTTATATATTGTTATTTCTTACTATTGAGCATACTTGGCAGAACATGAAGCAGGGACAGGTAAATCAGGAAGGTTTAGATTATGAAAGAGTTTAGGTGGAGACTGCATTATACAAGGATCCTTGTTTTCTTTGCTCTTATCAGACAAGCTGTTTTAAGATGGAATCACACCAGTTCTTCAGATAAGGAAAAACATGATGAAATGTTTTATTCTGAATTGAAATTCATGTAATGGAACAAAATTTCTGCAAAGAAAACTATCCTAATTATGCTCTGTTTAATTGTATCTATTTTCCCCATCTGTGACAAAAACAGTTGAGAAAAGAATGGAAGTAAGTCCAGACATATCCTCAATTCTTGGCTAGGACTTATGTTACATTATGAAGACTTTTCTGAAGAGTCAAAGATTACTCAAAGAACTTACAATTCTAAATCCCTCATAATTGATCTAGGGAGTAGAGATGCAGCAAGTAGGGAGGAAATCTTTGTAAAATTATCTAAGTTTATAACAAATGAAATTATTTCTTCATAATTATTAGTTCTTAAATTTCTTTCCAGTCATAACTTGAAAAAGGAATTTTTTGCTTTAAAAAATCTTCTAGCCTTTAGCCTCACAAGATATTATTTGACACAACTGGAAATTGTCTTTGACAGAGCACTTATTTGTGTAATGCAGATTTATTCCCTTGATTTATTATTCATATGATCAGAGATTCAAATTCTGAGTCCTCATTTTGTTAGGCTCTGAATTAACAACAGAAAGAAATACATAACATGGACCAAAACAAAGTTATATTTTTAATCACAAGATAAGGTGTATCAGGTAGATTCACTATTCCAGTGAAGGATGCAAGGAAAGAGTAAAACAATAATCTTCCAACACGTTCATGGCTATGACCTTTTTTTCCTCTTCTGGTCTGTAGTACATTGACTACTGATGCAAATCATCACATGAGATTTGCCACAGCCCACCTCTATGAGTTTGTCAAGAAGTTTCGGCATTGTGAGCTATCTATTTGTCAGCCTTTCCCCCTGCTCTCCTCATCAAGTATTCATTTTCCACAGTAGTAATGACAGATGTAAAGAGGAAGAATGTATGGGGACTGTCATGTTGCTGTCACTTACACTGGGCATCATGTCATGCTTGAGAGAAGAATGTCATGCTACATTTATGAGTAAACTGTACAATCAGGTTTTTGAGAGATTTTAACTATGTTTTTTTAACAAAAATAATGAGTTCTATTTAAAAAAAAGAAGTAAAATAGGTTAGTATACAGAAATAGACTAAATTCATTAAAGAAAAAATACATTAAAAAGTATTTTCTACGTAGGTTTAGGATTGCTAAAGAAAAAAAGTAATGAGGACAGTGTCTGAGAAGTGGGCATTCACTATTAGTTTAGAATACTGTTGCCAGCTTTCTAGAAGACAAGAACTATGAAGATAAGAGTGCAGTGTTCAAGAATTTAAAGTGTTTAGTTAGTCACAGATATGTTTGTTGTGAATACTATTACTGGTATAGTAAATGATATATTTCAGCTGTACAAATACATTTCCTCTTATTTTTTTTTTGCTACGTAAAAGGATTAATAATTATCATCTTCATTCCCAATATACCAAAACAAGAACCTAAATTGATTTATGTATCATTTTGTGTTGTTGCAAAAATATAACAATATATAACAAAAAATAAAGCTAAAATATTTTGTCAAATTATTTTACAGTTAGCATTGTTTCTGATAACAATAATGAATACTAAAGTTTTAACTGTGTTTTTGCTTTCTCCATTGTCTTGCTGTCCCTTAGAAATACATTTTGGTACCAGTGAACAAGAGCTAGCTACTACTGATTGGGCACCCAAGGGCATGAGAAATTATTGAATATTTCTCTTCCGTAGCAATTGTATGTTGAAAATTTCAGTAGAAGCTGCATTTATAACTTGGAGAGCTGCATAAAGTTTCGGAATAGTCATTTGACTGAATCCAGCATAGATACTGGTTAAAGTTGAGAGATTTAAAGTTACATAGAGCATGGCTTTATCAATTTATGTCAGCTATTAGGTTTAACAAGATAAAAACATTTTGGTTTTTATTAGAATAATATTAGAAGATTTTAATAATGTAATATGTTACATTATTAGAAGAAAAGAAGGAAACATCTTGAATATTTTTAGTTGCAACCTGAGGTTACATTATAAAGAAACCTATAGGGAAAACTTCCAAGAACAGCTTAACTCTACCACAGGAATGCTGAATTTTCAGCTCCTATGGAGGTTGTTTGAAAACCATAGCAACTGAGTTTCTGTTTGTTGATGACAACATCTGATTTACTAGCCTGAAATTCTTAAGTGATTCTTTTTTTTGCTTATCCAGTCCCATTTCTGAATAGTAAAAGAAGGTTGCACAAAGGTTATTGTATTTTTTTTCTTCTTTCATTTTACCAGGATAGTCCCTGCTAACCTAAAATTGAAAGCAGTGGTTGTCAACAAGCTGCTGGATAACAACTGCAATGTATTAGCTTTGCTTATCTCACACTCTAACCACTTTTCTACCTACATATTATTTTTAGGTTAAAAACTTTATAATACTTCTATAGAATTTTTGCCAAAGGCCAATCTCAGAGAATTATTCTGACATTAAGGAACAGTTTGCATAAAAGGTACCTAGCAAAAGGAAGATATTTACACTTCTCTTCAGATTCTAAAATACTTGTTAAGGAAAAAATAGCTTCACTCAGTATACAAGACTTGTTAATTATTAAGAGAATCTTGTTTTAAGTTCCAAAGAAAGACTGTGTCTCATAGTCCACTCTGATGGTACTTCAGCCTTTGAATTCATTTTAGCCACAGGTAAGAGAAAGAAAACAATGAAACAATATTAATTCTCAGCACCAGGTAAGATCATTAATTATTTGCACATATGATTTGATTTCAGTCCTTTGACATTCACATTATACTGTCATAACAGCCATTAAAGCGGAAAAAAAGTGTATATTCCTCTGTAAAACCAAGACCTGTGAGAAAGTATTCACTAAAACCAAACATTTCCTAATGCAATCATACCTTAGGTGTTAGGCATAGCTCTGTCATAAATGCAAGAATTCTTGCTATTTATTATATTCCCTTTTCTCTATATATACTACAGCCTTGCATTACTATAAATTTCAAGCATAGTTAATGACGCACTTTGTCTTTCCCTGCTCCTCCACCTGACTGCATACAAACAATAAGATATTTCCCGTGGGTCTAAAACTGTGTACAAAATTTACACTCAAAGACAATTACATCCAAAGCCAGTATTCCATTGCTATTCTCCATATTGCTTGATACAGAAAACTTGATGGAATTGGTTTTGCTATAGGGTGACACTTTCTATGGTTATATATTCCACTTACATATGTGAATAGATTGAATTTGTTTATAATTCTTGTAGTGATTTTGGCCTGGGTCAAGTTTTTCAGTAGCAAGGGAGCTAAAGCAGTGGCTTCTTTAAACAAAGAGAGTTGCCAGAAGCTTCTCCTGTAGCTGACAGGGTTAGGGCCAGTAAGTTTTTAAGTTGGACCCTGCAACTGATCCAGACCTGGTCAATTAGTGGTGGAGGTAACGCCTCTGTGAATAACATATTTGAGCAGAAGTTGTTGCGCAATTGCAGAGCTGCAGCAGCAGCAGGGAGAAAGAATGTGAAAACATCTCCGCAGACACCAAGGTCAGTGAAGAAGGAGGGGGTGGAGGGTGCCCAGGCACTGAGAAGAAGGTTCCCCTGCGATATGTGGTGAGGACCATGGTGAAGCAGGTTGTTCCCCTGTAGTCCATGGAGGACCATCGGGAAGCAGAGATCCACTCGCAGCCCGTGGAGGAGGTGCTCACGCCGGAGCGGGTGGATGC
>WBNH01014338.1:0-15206 GCA_013401255.1 Urocolius indicus
CTCCTTGTTAAACCATGACAGCAGTGGACAATGTTCAGCAAAGGCAAGCACAACATCCTGCATCTAGGATGGGACAACCCCATGCAGCACCACAGGCTAGGGGCGACTATTAAGAAAACACCTGTGCAGAAAAAGGTGTAAAGGGTCTTGGAGAACAACAACTTGAACAAGAATCAGCAGTGTGTCCTTGCACCCGTGAAGGCCGACTGTATGCTGGGCTGTCCTGGTAGAGGACATAGCCGACAGCTCAAGAAGGTGGATTATTGCCCAACATCCAGCACGTCTGAGACCATCACTGGGACACTGAGTGCAAGACTGAGCTCTGTAGCATAAACAAGATACTGACAATATGGAGCAAATCAAGCTTTGTCCTTTTTCATGCTTTTCCACACCTGTTTGAGCCTTTCTCCTAGCTACAGTTTTTAAAAGCGTGCTGACAGATGGACTTTGCCTCTTCCTGACTGATACACCATGTTTTCTCCTGAGCAATCCTAATTTCTAAAAGAAGGTGGCAAAGTCATAGAAGTGAGGAGTCTGAGATGCTTGGCTGCTACATCCCTTCACCTAGACCTTGTGGCACAAGGGCAGAACATCTGCACTTGGGCCACAAGGCTGGATGCCTGAATCACCTTGAGGCCAGGCTTTGGACAGTCCTGCGAGCAGCCAACCTCTCTGTGCTCTCTGTGGAGCTTGTCAATGTTACACGCAGAACTTTGCAAGCAATTCAGCAGTCTAATGTGAGCCTGGAAGGTGGCTGGGGAGCAGACAATGTGATGTGCCAGGACACTCTGAGAGAGATGGGTACATCAACCCTACAGGGTGGCAATTGAGGAGATACCTTCAAAGTGCTTTGGGATTTACTGTGATGCTTCTGGCTGTCGTACAAGCTCCAGCTCTGCTCTTTTTGCAGCGCCCGGCTTCACTATAAGGTCTGGTCTCTTTCCATTCTTCTCACAGGGCAAGAAGACGCACCATCACTGATCACAGCCCCAAGGATGGACAACACAGACAGGAGAAGGACAACAAGAGGGAGCAGGAGGGACCTCCCCAGGCTAAAAGTGCTGAGCCAGGCAGGAGTCGAACCTGCAATCTCCTGATCCGTAGTCAGGCGCGTTGTCCATTGCGCCACTGGCCCTGGCCCCTTGCTACAGTGAAATGTCTGGGAGACCCTATCAGAGATCAAGACAAAGGCAAGATAAAGAATGTTCCTTTGTCTCCTCTTGACCACTGGAGAGGTCATCTCTTCTAAGAAGCCTGTCATGTTGGCCAAGTGTGGTCAGCCCTTGGTAAATCCATGGTCAGTGTTTCCAGTCAGCATCACGTCCTTCCTTTGTTTGAGCATGGCTTTCAGGAGTATTTCCTCCATAGTCTTCATGAAGGTTCTGAGGTGAGACTGACAAGATTAGAGCTCCCCAAATGCTCCTTCTTGATATCCTTGAGAAAAAGGTTCATGTGATTGCTCAGAACCCTCTTCACCACTGCCATGATCTTTCAGTGAGTAATTGCTGTTCACTGCAGAAAGCGGTACCCTGGCCTGACTGTACCAACCTTGTCTTACCCTCCCTGGGGGTAGTTCCAGTTCCCCCCTAGGTGACTGAGCCTGATCTCATAAAGCTTCTTGAACTTTCCTGAGGAAGACTTCACTTCCTAAAGGTGCCCCCCGCAGTTGGCCAATGCCTTGCAGCCCCCCAGAAAAGCAGGAGAAATACAGAGAGTGCCCAGGGGTAGCCCCAAACTGACCCCGGTGTGATTTGAACACACAACCTTCTGATCTGGAGTCAGACGCGCTACCATTGCGCCACGAGGTCAGGGTGGAGTAATTTAACTCCTCAGCACAACCTGTGGCCTGGATGATGGGCATGTCCTTTCCATGGAACCCACCCAAGGGCTGTCTGGGCACCCCCCCTAGTATCAAGTCTATCAATCTAGGGGAAGGGACAACCTGAGGAGACCTCAGCTAAGGCCTGACTGCAGAGAGGTGTCCTAGGTGGAGGGTAAATGTGCTGGGTGGAATGGGATGATCTGCAGGGTGAGAGCATGAACCGGGCTCAGGGATTCTGCCAAGGAAAATGACAGCCCAGGGCAGAGCCTAGGCAAGGGACCAAATCCCCTCATGCTGTACAGTGTGACGTAGGCTTTGCATATGAACCCCGAAATGATGGTGAACAATGTGAAGAGCATTGGACTCTGTCCAATCAATTGAACAGCACAGCTCCTTGTGTCTTGCCCTAGCTGCCACTCTGTGTTGTCTGGGAATGGCAGGTAGACCTTCTGCAAGGAAGACAAGATGTCCCACCAGTGCAGGTAAGGCCCACTGTCAGCTCTTGGTGCCAAATTCTTTCCCCACAGGTGATTAGGGCAAGGCTTTCATGGACAAGGATGTCAGAGAGGAGTTGAAACCTTCCTTCTTGCTCTTCAACTCCATACCCACTCCAGCATGCTGGAGGAATTCTGCTGGGTACTAGGCTGGCTGGGGATGGGACATTTTTTTATCAGAAATCCATCAGGCATTGTTCTCAAAGCCAGTTGTTGTTACACCTCATTCATGAACAATCCGTTTCATCTGGACCTCCCAAAGACTGGACAGAGGTGCATAGATGAGGTGCTGAGGCATATGGTTTGGTTTAGTGACGGACTAGTCAGTGTGAGGTGAGTGGTTGGACTTGATGATCTTAAAGGTCCTTTCCAATCATAATGATTATAGGATTCTTTGAGGCAGAGCGACTGTACTTCCACTTGTCCCATTCCATTTCTCTTTCAGAGCATGTTTCTGCTCAACCCATCTTTGCTTTGGTCCAACTCCATTTCTTTCCACATTGCTTCCCACTGCCCTACCTCTGGACTCATGTCAGAAATTCTGACATCTTTGCACTTGGTTCCTGCTTGCTCCAGAGCTCATGTTTAAAACCTTAGAACGCTGACACCATACTAATATGTCTCTTTCCTGTTAAAGAAAACAAACCACTTAATATAAGTGCACAAGTTTCTGATGCAATCCTGAGTCTCTTGTTGTTATTAAGAATGATCCATTTCAGAAAAATCCTTCAGAAATCAGGACAAAACCTGAGAATTTTTTTTAATTAATGCAAGTAAAAATTACAGCAGCCAAATGAGGAATGACAGAGTAGATACTTTAATAGATGCATTTAGTTTCTGCAGTGGAGATGGTCACGCAGTTATGCCTAAGGCAGCTGGCTTGCATTGCAGAGCCTCTGAGCTATGTACACCATCTGCACGTGCTGTACATGAATAGTTGAAATGTACCATATTAATTCAGGAGGAAAGATTGCTGTTGAACCTCATTAGACTTGTGTTTGTGGATAATTGCTTGGGAGAAAGTCACAGCACTCTCACCTGGGCCTGTAGTAGGATATGTTTCTACATGGAAACATTCTTCTCTTCTGTAAGAAGAAATCTCTGAAATACTGCCATTTCCAGTGAAAATTAGGGTTTTTAAAGAAAATTATTGGCATCATGTGACTACTGGTCTCTGTAAAAAACAACATTGATCAGCAAGGTGTCAACTGAAGGTCTTTTGGGTTAGGGCGCTGCTTTCGACACCTGACAGGGTCTACAAGGACGATTCTCACCAGTACACTAAGCAGTAGAGCTCCCATTATTACTCTTATTACAAGTTTTTTAAAGTTATGTAAAGGATCTAAAATGATATTAAGTTAGAAAAGAAGTTCACTTTATAGTAATACACTTATCCTGAATGTAAGCAACTTACTCCAGTCCCTAAAATTCCGTGTCTGAAACCAAAACCCTTACCTGCTTTCCAAACACCGTCATGCATTTACTCTGTAAATTATCACTGCTGAAAATGGAGCAAAGAGACAGGCACTTCCCTGTCCATCCGAGCATTCCCTGACCCAGAAGAAAGGTCTCTCTGTGCTTCCAACATGTTTTCCCACAAGAGGGAGCCGTGGGCTAGCTCATGGACTCCACATGCCACAGTGAGCCTGGAGATGCATATTGCTAGGTGAAGCACCTTCCACTTCTAGGCTAGGCTGGAAATTCAGTTTATTTCCTTCCTGGAAATACAATATTTTCCCCATATCCCCTCTTTTAAAACTTTGTTTTGACTATTCAGCCCCACTGATCTCTGATAGACTTTCACCTCCATCAGCACACTGTTTCCAGAAGTGCAGCTTCAGCTATGGCTATGGGGAGCTTCTCCTGCTGTCTGCTCCCCGCTGACCACCTCTCAGTGGAACCTCTTTTTCTCTGCCCTGTTTTGGTACTTGTTTAATTTCCAACTGCGTGGTATAATGCAAGAAATTCAGCTGGCTGAATTCAGGTATCTAGTGTTGTGTTATGGGATATGCTGCCTGGTCTCTATTTGCCTCTTGGCCAGCGTTGAGTATCTCACAGACCTCTGTCCCATGCAAATACATTAGATTCTCCAGGACACCTGTTGTGACATTATGTTCAGGATGGGAGTCAGCTTAAAGGTTTGGACGTTTAAAGGAGGTGTCTCCACACCAGAGTATATTTGTGTGCTAGTGATGTTAATAATAGGGCCATCAAATGTCTTGAAGAGATGCAGAAGAGTTTTCTGGGCATGTGGCCTAGCTGTGTTCATTTTTGGTTTTAAGCAGAATATAGAATTGTAGAATCATTTTGGTTGGGAAAAAAACTTTTAAGATTATCAAGTCTAACCACTCACCTCACACTGCCGAGACCACCACTAAACCAAATCATATCCCTCAGCAACTCAACTATGCATCTTTTAAATATCTTTTGTGAAAGTAACTCCACCACCTCCCTGGGCAGCCTGTTCTAGTGCTTAATAACCCTCTTGGTAAAAAAATGATGTTTGTATCATATCAGCTTGATAAAACACTTAAATTTTCAGTTTTCTCATCAGAACACCTCATTTTCCCTTTCCAGCTCCTCACAATGCTAAAAATAAGGTTTGCAGTGAGTTTGAGGCAAACAGCACCCGAACTGCAACCAACTTCTGCTGAATTATATTGTCACCATGCAAATTTCTATAAGGGCTTGGGGGAAGCAGACATTTCCTTTATTTTTACTGTCCCAGATTACTTCAGAGCTATCACAGCCCCATTGACTGAAAACTTAAACATGGAAAAGAAGTCCTCCTTTCTCATGCCTCTCAAAGGGATTTGAGCCTCAAGGAAAGCTTCATAGCTCTCTGAATCTACTGAAAGGAAAGAACAGACATTTCACATGGTGGTAAAAGCTTCTCCCTCATTGCTGCTGCTGCTCTTCACCATAACCCTATGTGAAGTCATGTGGCTATAGTGATTTGACCTGACTTCACACTTCTCAGGAGCCATGACAGAATGACAATCACAGAATCATAGAATCACAGAATGGTAGGGGGTGGAAGGGACCTCTAAAGATCATCTGGTCCAATCTCCTTGCTAAAGCAGGTCCACCTAGATCAAGTCACAATGATGGTGATTTCAAGGTGAGAACTGTCTAGTGGAGGTGTCTATGGCTGAGTTTCATCCCATCTCTTTTGGAGGCTGACAGTACAGTTCTGAACTAGCCTTCTGCATTCCCTTCATAGTAAATGAAGAGAAGGAAACACTGTATGAGTCTGCCAGAACATCACACTGCAGAAAAGACACTGGCTCTGTGAGTGGCTCTAGTGAAGGCTCTAAACCATAAATATCTCTCATGGGGTGAAGGGAACCCCACTTGTCATTTGCGTGTATCTATTGTGAGTATGCTCCACCAAAAGCCACAAAACAGAAGATGCCAAATCGGGTGTGATTCATTTTAGTACTGTTAGTGACTAAGTGATGAAAACAACCCTTCTCAGAACTCTGCAGTTCTTTGCAGTTTCATACCCTTCATGGAAATGCATGAAAACCTCTCCAGCAGTCTTGTCTGCTGCTGAACTGGATGAACTGGGAATAGGCCTTTCCTGTGACTATTGCAACACTGAGCATGGGGAAGGTATTGATTGTATTTGGAACCAGATGATCCCTTCCAACCCAAATCATTCTGAGATACTATAACATGGAGAGTCAGTGGCTTTCTCCAGCCTCATCTGTAGGCCAGCTGCAAACTGATCATTAATCAAGGGACTGAGCTTTTCCCATGTGTAAGTATTTCTTCTGTGATCCTTATAAAACATATCTCTGACCTAGAATAACCTGGGAGAGGAGGCGGAGAACAAACAGGTGCAAACAAAGTGCAGAAGTATGAGTGTAGAATGAGATGGCACTCCAAATCTTCAGATCTTTTTTTCTGGGATAAAATCTTGGAATATGATTTGAAGGGGATTGTGATTATGCAAATACTTATAGCTTGACAGCTGGGACATTCATGTGCAATAGGTAGAAAACATAGGGGAGGATTTTGACTGTAAGATTATTGGGCAAATACTCCTTCTCTACCAGGTTATTAACAAGTGTGAGATTTTCTTTCGTCCTTCACTTCCCATGAAAAATAAATCAAATAAAAAAATTAAAGAAACCCCAACGTCATCCAGTCCATCGTTAATCAGAACAGGGACCTTTTTTACAATTAAAAAAAATAACCTTGCAGAATTAGAAAGATGCGTTCCTACTCCAGCCTGACAAAATGTACAATGTCAGATCCTGTCTGAGAGCTGAGATCCTCCCCTTGGCTTCAGAGGGAACTTGAGTCAAACAAAGTTTTCTTGTCAAGGTCTTTGCTTCATCCATTTCGCTGGAATCCCTGAGAATGGACATAGCTCTCCTGCCACTTGGCAGCCCAAGAGACTCAGTGTCACCCGCAAATTTGAAAGGAAAAGTGAACAAAGAAACCAAAAAGGCAGAGAACAATGCACATTGACCAAGGGGAAGGTTTGTATTGTTGGTATCAAGGCCACTGGGCCAGAACAACATCAATAAATATCATGGATAGAAACAGGCTCAAGTATAAGTATCACTGATTTCTTCTGCTCTGAAGGAGAACCTGTGCTGTCAGCTGCTACTTCAATATGACTGTTGGTAGGACAGAACCTTACAAAAACTGTATTGTGAATCTCATTTGTCCTCTGCTCTTTGTACACCTGAAAAACTGAGGGTGCTGCTCATGACATCTGCAAACGCTGATAATCTGCACTGCCTGTAACCATGCTGTATGTCCCACCATGCAACACCGGTTCCCAGGAGAAAGCAAAAGGGGTTAATGAGCATCTCACCCATAAAGATAGCAAATAATTTTGTTTTGTTCTGTGAAAGGTGCTGTGAAGGGGGAAAAAGAGTCTTTTGGTTTTTCAAATTATCCTTGAAAAGCCACAAAAATGACAAAGCATTTCCTCTGGGCTCCCTGGAGCAGAGAGTGGACCAATATCCATTTCTAGTTTGTGGGCATCCCTAAAGCATTTGATCCTGTTTAAGAGAATAGTGTGAGCCCTCATGGGTTAAACAATGGCTTCAGGCAATAGGTATAGGAAATTGCTGTGCTGACTATTTGTAAGATACCAAGATCTTACTTTTTAAGTACAAAAATCACATTTTTAAAATAATACAGTATGTTCTATGGAAATGAAGTCCTGGCAGCACAGTCTTGAGCACAAACCAAGCTGGTTAATTCCAGGCTGCTGTAACACCTTGTTCTTGGAGCGTGGCACTAGTGCTTGGGGAACTGAAGTGTGAAAGAGCAGTGGGACATACTCACACAGTCATGGGGACACTGTCTGACAATTTTCACACGCTTTTATTTAATTACATTGTGAAACCAAGTAAGCTGTTTGCAGAAGTGCTGGGTGATGTATTCTGACTGAAACATACGTTTTCCATAGGAATATCACCCATTCAAACTGAAACTGTATGAGAAGAGCCTTAATTAATCTTCACAACTTTCTTAATAACCTATTGCTTTACCTCTGAGGTGTAAAGTCCTTCTTAGTTCTGTAATGCTCAGATGGTTGCTCTTCATGACATAAGAGTGGAGATGGGAAATGTCCCGTGGTCTGTGCTGGATTAACCTGAACGGGTTAACTAACCCTCAAGATATTTTTCAAGGTGTCTGAATGCAAAATGAGCAAGTGCAGCATCCCAGAGACATAGTTCCTAGCCACCAAGATTTGTACTTTCAACTGAAGCCTGGAAATCAGGGTCCAAAGGCAGTATTTCATGGAGGGGATTCTAAGCACCCAGTTCTTATTTCCTTTGTCTTACACCTAAACAGTGCAGAAAGTTTAATTTCAGTATGAACAGAAATTTTACACATTAAGTGAAATAATGTGGGTTGATTTTTTTTTCCCCAATGGCAATTTCATAGCAGTAACTTGGAGAAGTCCCAGTCCACCTCAGTCCAAATCAATCCCCTTGCTGTTTTCCAGCTTGCTGTGTCACTCAGAAGATCAGCTATGCGTGCAATACAGGCTGTAGGTTACTCACAGGCAACCTAAATACAGATGCAGTGATCTGATCACATTTTGCGCTTGTCCTTTCTCAACAGAGTACAAAATGTGTTCCGTGTGCAGGCAATAGGACTTGGGATGTCTTGGACACACTCTGGTGTGGTCAAAGAGGACACTGCAGACAGAAGAAAACACAGATACTTTGAGAAATGTAGGGACGTTCTACATTCCCAAAGAATAGAGAAAATAAAAAGAAGGTGTATTCTTGGCTTCAAAGATAAGTCTGCTCTTAAACTTAGGCTCATTCATGATTCTTTAATAAAACTATTTTTCTTCCATTTTTGATGCTGAATACATACATGACTTGTTTTCCTTCTGGAGTTAACTTCACACTGCTCAATGAAGCTCAGTAAAAATAACTTGGTTTCAGAGGAAAAATTCCAATTTTATCTATCCACTATAGATATAACAAATTAAGACATAATGTTCTGAAAATGTGCCAGATTTCTGTACCTTACCCAAACAAGGAGGATTCATATTTTACTAATTCTATTTTTACTAATTCATATTTTACTATTCATATTTTATTTTGTTAACTGATTGGCCTCAGTGATCTTAAAGGTCTTTTCCAACCATCATCATTCTATTATAAGTTATTAAGCTTCTACTGAAACTCATGCTAGTCATAACAACTGAGAAAAAAAAAATCTACATTTCATTCATGAAATATTCTCAGTTCTTCTGAAGACAATTATGTGGATCACAGAGACATAGAATCATAGAATGGTAAGGATTGGAAAGGACCTCTAGAGATCATCTAGTCCAACTCCCCTGCCCAAGCAGGCCCACCTAGATTAGGTCACACAGGAACGTGTCCAGGTGGGTCTTGAAAGACTCCAGAGAAAGAGATGATTTAACAATTTTTATTAATGTACAAGATGAAAACTTTGGAAAAAAAATGTCTTCTGCACTTCACCTGAAACCAGAAGTTTCAATCGAGTTTCTCAGTTAAGTCTCTCAAATGGGAACAAAAGTAAATCAGCTGGGTATCTAAATCCATATATATGTAGGTGCATCAAACTAGATATCCAAGCTGAAAATGAAGGGTAGGCTTGCTCGTTATGAATAAATTTGGATTTTGTTATGCCAAGGCAAGTTGTTGATGCAGCTTGCATTCACTGCAATGATTCCTATGGAGTGAATGGATATCCACTGCTGGATAAGAGGACATTATTACTTTTTTTGCCTGGCGGTTCTGGAGCTAAGATGTGTGAGACCTTGCTCCAGTTCTGTTTTACCTTGGGATATTTAAATACAGTGGTGCTCCTTTTCAGACTACCAAGTACTAAAGAAAAATGTTCATTTAACCTCCTTTACCATGTATAATGAAAAATCATACATCCCTGTAGGGACAGCACACTGGGTCTCCTGGTTTACACAGGGAGCAGTCTAATAGACACAGTGATGTTTTGGGGCAGGATTCCTTGCTACTATAAAGTGCTTTGTTTTGTATTAAACCTTTTGATCATTGCATCACAAAGCAAGACCTTATAAACAATGCTATGGTCTTCTCTTTTCTATTACTTTCCTACAATGTGACCACAACCAGAAGTTCACAGTTGAGAGCATTTAGGAACTGACCCAGTTGCTCACATATACAGATCAGAGCCATTTGACAAGCCCTTTGACATTAGAAATGGCAATGTCTGCCTGGGGCTAGCACACATCATACAGGAGCTATGAAGGATCTGCACCTGGAAGCAACATGGGATCCATGAGGCATCTTTAGTGACAATAGATGCCCTTAGCTCTGGACTTGGCCAGCTGAGCACGAGTATTTATAGTGCAGGTTTCTGCACATGTGTAGGCTTCTAAGGTCCCACTATAGCTAAACAGGTGATTTGAGTCCTACAAGCACTAATTAAACATATCATTCCCACGCAGCCACATCCATTGTAGGTGCCTGCATACTCACAATCATCAACAGTCTTCTGACATTCCCAGGTGCCTTCTCTCCCACCAAAAAGATGTCTAATTTTCTCGAAGTAGTCCATTACCAGCTATCTCAGTCTTTGAGGTCAACAAGTGATGATGATCTCTGGGTGGCTTTATACTGAGAAGCAGCCTTCCCAGTGGCTGAGTAGAGGTAGAGTTATATCTCCTCTTGCTTTCGTGACCCTCTGCCATTGTTCAGGTTTAGCCATGTGCAGAGGTCAAGCTGTGCTCATTACCTTCCCCACTCACTCCTGCCAAGGTCCCCTGGACAGCCACATCTGTTCCTGCAGGCCCATAAATGCAAGAGTGCTCCCTCCTCCCCTGCTCAAAGTTTCTGGTACTGTGACCCTGTCTCTACACTGCAGCTGAGACCTTCCACTATGAAGCTCTTCTCCTGTCTCATAGTTCTTCTCCTTTTCCTCCTCCAGGCTGTTCCAGGTAAGAGGCAAGACCCAAGCTGGGGTCTGTCTGTGTAAGAGGTACAACTAGCTTGTGTGGTGGTGCAGAATGTACTCCTCTCTGCTCCTCAGCCCCTTTCATTACAGCAGTTCCCTATTTCTCAGTTTAGAAGCAGGAGGGAAAAATTAACCTATGGTGAAGAAATGTCAAACCAGAACCTCCCTGTAGAAACCACTACTGGGTATTTGCTCCTTATGACTCTTTGAAGTCTCTTATGCTGTTCCACAATGGAAGAACAATGGAAGACGATACCATGGAAATTGTATGCCTTTTCTTACCTCAGGGAACACTGGCAGAGGTGTTCCTTTGTGTCATTCAAGTTGAACTACACCTGTGAAGTTTGTTTAAATTCTTAGAATATACTGGTTCCCCTTTCTCAGTCTTCTGCTACACTGACTCATTTACTGACTGTGCTTCTAGCTTGGCTTTTTCTCATACTTAACAAGATTCTGCATCTTAGAGTAAGATTTTCAGAGAAGGAAAGAAGTGAGCAAAATGTTTGTCCCGGCTAACTGGGACAGATTTTGGTTTTTAAGTCATAAGTACATTTGAGGGTATATGAGCACCATGCTGTCCCTTGCATGACCAGCCTGTAGCATTGCAGTCCCAGAATTTACAAGCATCCAAAAGCTGGGCTGTCCCTACAACATGCATGCCCAGAATATGTTCAGAGACTTGCCATCAACAGCTACATTTTTCTCTAGTTGTACAGAGATCTTCCTTGAAGTCCTCTGAGGTCTCATGAGGCTCCTCAAAACTTTTGGAAAAGGTGACTTGGGCTTTGGAGAGTATTTCTATCAGACCCTTGGTTGGCATCCATGGGGTTTCAGCAGGAGAAAGACCATGAGAAACAGAGTGATCCTGCAGCACACTTGGGAATCTCATTCTTCCTGTAGGTCTCGGCTTGCCCAAAGACACCTTGCACTGTCTTGGATATGAAGGTTTCTGCTTCCGTTCAAAATCCTGCCCAGAGCCATTTGCTGCATTTGGAACTTGTGCTTGGGGTCAGAAAACCTGCTGCATAGGTATGTGTGGAAACCCTGCCCAGGCAGGTGGAGGTTACTGAAGTCAACACAAGACAGACTCTTACTCTCTTTGTCTCCAAATGGCATAAGCCATCTCCTCCCACTTACAAAAATGGACTTGTCTTTTCCTCCACTAACATCAAATATGAAGAGCAGGAACAGAATTGCTGGCCAAATACCACATAGCCCAACATCCTATCTCCAACAGAACAGATGCCCAGGGAAAGATAAAATCATGGCCCACACAGAGTCCTCCTTCCTTGACATATGTTCCTAAGATTGTCTGTTGGGGGACTGATGACTACATCCACACTGCCATGAAGTGCCAGCTGATGTGTTCACTGTAAATTCATGTAATCCTTTCCAGATCTGCTTATTTTTGGAGCAGTAGTTAACATGTATCATTAAGTCAATACATGCTTTATAGTCAATTGTGCTGATCTCACTTAAGGTTCATCTGATTTGGCATCCTGTATCTATCCAAGGCCGGAAGCAGGTTTCTATACAGTTAATCTATGTGTGTAGAACAGCTATTAATATAGCACCACAACCATATAATTACACTTCCTTGTGTATTCTTCTGGCGTTCATGAGTTTGCAGCTTGAGACTTTTAGATTTAAGCATCTTTGTGTTTAAAAGTCTGTAGTGGAGTATTTCCCCCCTTAGATTAGGATTTCATTCTGTTTTTAAAAAACTCTCCTCTCTCATAATTTTATCTAGCACCACCTACTTGTGTACTGCAAATGAAATGTAGTCACCCTGCATCCACCTTTCTCATACCTTTGCAGTACCCATCCTTCAGCTGTTTCTCAAACAAGTTGCTGGCTCACAAATATCTCATTTTGCAGAAGTGCTCTGATGACCTCCATAGTCCATCTTTGTGTCTTTGCTTTTGGAGACACGGTAACCAGAACTTCATGACACTTTCTATGTATGGTTTGATTCAGATAATAGTGTTTTCTCTTTTGACTTAAATCTTTTTCATTGCAGACACAACATCAAACTTCCATACTTGTCAAGATGAGGGGGGTCATTGTGTACCTCCAGAAATCAAATGTCTGCAAGAACAAGTGGGGCTCTGCCCTCACAGAGAATGGAAGTGCTGCACAGAAGTGTAATAAAGACCTCATGGAATTGCAGGAAACCACAGAAATGCATGGACAAGAAAAGAGACATGTTTTCTTTCTAGTGCTGCTGAGAAGATGCCCTCTCTTCTCAACATGTAAAGTTGAGAACAAAGACAATAAATGCTAAATAAACAGGTCTGACAGTTGTATATGTATGGAAAGAGGCAGAATATCTTTCAAATCCCCACAAAGGAATCCACAGAAAACTTTGTTGTAATGTTGTGGTAAACCACCTCTCTCTATAATCCAAACCACCTCCCTCCCTTTTCTGTCTTCCTTTCTTCTTAACAGAAGGAAAGACAACATCTTTCTTCTCTTAAAGTGATGGAAACAAGGACTGTCC
Organism: Urocolius indicus; assembly: GCA_013401255.1. Lineage (NCBI taxonomy): Eukaryota > Metazoa > Chordata > Aves > Coliiformes > Coliidae > Urocolius > Urocolius indicus. Next base: position 13,265 of record WBNH01014338.1, read on the forward strand.
AACTGGCAATGGTCATGCCATGCCCACACTACTCAGCTCTCATTCTTCAAAGCAGGATGCCAACCAATTGCTCCTCATCACCTCCTTATTTCTACTAATAAACTGGACCCACTTGAGCACAGCTACTACCTATGGGAAGTCTTCATCTGTGACTGGGAAAGTCTGTCTAAAATCATCTACCTAAACCCATTTTATGCAATCTGTGCTTCCCTCTGTGGTGTTTGCTTCTGCAGGTGCTCAGCAGCTTGCAGTCATGACTTTCTAATTTCTCCAGTTGAAATCTGAGTAGCTGGACGTCTTTGCAGAGGAACATGAGGACAAGTGGCATTCATCTCCCAGACATCTAAAAATGACTTTCAGAGCACAAACTGTGACACTTTCTATCTCAACAGCTGAGACATCCTTTCTCTGGCCTGGACTAATGCAAACAGCTTGTTCACATCCCCATCACACACTTTAGAAAGGTCATTCTGTAACCACCCTCAGCCAGTTATTCTAGTAAAATTCTGGACTACAGAATGGAATAGATCCCCTGGTAAGGTCATTACACTCATCCTTCAATGACTAAAGAGTGACCCCACTCTTAGTCAGCCAGCCTTTAGGCAGGTGAGATGACCTTGGGCTAACATTTTATTCCTCCATTCTTAAGGAGTGTAAAATGATATTGGCTCTGCCTTTATTTCAGCAACAGCATCACATCTCCATGTGACAGTTTTGGTAAACAACCAAGAGCTTAACAAGGATTCTTAGTAATTGGAGATGAACACTCTTCAGGTGGGCTTTAATTCATTATCTTCTAGGAATATTAATTCTGCAAGAAATTCTTTGCGCCCTTTTAATAACTCTGAGGATGTTTTCTGCCATGTCTATTCACAGTAGTTCAGGGAGTATTTTACGTAGACTTTCCTTGAATAAGTGTCATAAATCAAGCACGTGTGTGTGGCTTGTAGCTGGAAATAGCAGAACCCTTCCTGGAGCCACATTTTTTTACCTAGGATAAGTACTAAAGAGGAAGAAAGGATTAGAAAGAGATAATTTTTTAATGCATATTGTTTTTTACTGTTTTCTGTGCTTTGTATTTTTTGCTCAGAGAAGATGGAGGGCAATTTACTTGAACACACACAGGAAATAAAATCTTAAGGGAGGAAAAACCCCACAGGTACGTAAGTATTATGTAGGAGATGACAGCCCAGGCTTCTGGTCTGCCTACGGCAGTTGATCTACGTTATTTTAGGAGTTTTTAATGTCACTATCTCTTCCTGGAGGAATCCTGGAAGGATAAGTGAGAACAGAAAGACATGGAAAGAGAAGCAATACTGCAAATGGCTTGTTTGCTTCAGATGTGAGTAGGAGAAGCCAATTTTCTTTCATTTCACAAGAAAAGGAATTTTTCTGAGAAAACTGTGACAGTGATTATGTCTATAGGAAGCTGCTGTCCCTGACTCTCTGTTTCACCCCAATGCTAGATGTTGTGCTGTGAGGGAGTCATCAGAGGGAAACCTCTTTTGTCAGGCCTGCCGTACAGGTTTTCCCACCAGGCAGCCCAGAGGAGCAAGTCCAACACTGCAATGTGCAAACAGTTGTGTAAAGGTCTGAGCCCCCTTCCTTGCTGTAGACCCAAGGGAATAGTCCCACTCTTAAGGGACTAGTTCTCACTCTAAGAGGGTGTTTGGACCTATTTCTGGTCCAGTAGGTAACCATGGAGTAGTGGAGTAATGAGAATAATAGGTAGACAAGGAAAGCAAAGGGTTTGCCAGCACTTGACTGCCCTAGATCAGGACTAATCAGACTTTGAACAAGATGCTTTGACCTACCTGAGCCTAGAGAAAGAAAAAAAAATATCTGTCTTTTGTCCTTCTTGGCTTTAGGGCCAGACTCTGCTGCACACAGCTGGACATTGGTGTCACGTAGTGACCCAGGCTATCACAGAATCACAGAATGG
>WBNH01014448.1:0-12509 GCA_013401255.1 Urocolius indicus
GGGGTTGTTCTTCCCAGATGCAGAACTCTTAACGCTTGCTTTTCTGCAGAGAGATTTCTAAAAGCAAAACAGTTTAATTGATGAACATTGACACTGCCTGTGAAGAAGGTGTTATGCTCTAATACTCAGTGTTGTCTAACAAAAAATAGCTTAGAGTGTTTAGATAATATGAATGGAATATACCTGTCCACATTTACTGTGTGTTTATTTTTTCTGAAATGTTTTTCCTCTTTTTTTTTAATTGTTCTCAGATTTTCATGGATCTCAATAGTGCTAGCACTGTTGTTTTGCAAGTCCTAACCCAAGCTACTAGCCAAGATACAGCAGTGCTGAAGCCAGCTGAGGAACAACTGAAGCAATGGGAGACACAGCCAGGTTTTTATTCAGTGTTGTTGGTAAGATACAGTGGAAAAGTGCTGTTAAATGAACTCTGAGTAATTGAGAATGTGTCTTTCTAGAATACTGTTCAACTATGACCTCTGGCTGAGAGAAGCCTCAAGTCCTCATGGTTTATCTGCTAGTATCCTCATGCTGTGCTGTAGTAGGCTTTGTCATCGTTGTGCCTCAAATGCTTATCTTGTCCTGGGCATTTGGAAGAGGAGGAAATCCAATTTGTAGTACATGAGGTGGTGGGCTCTAGTAATAAACTTGTTGTTGGTCTGTTGTGACTTGTAGACGGTAGAAGGCCAAGGGGACCCTTGTCTAAGGAGTTACTTCTACAGCTTGATGAGGCGAGGGCACTTGTATATACACCTGTTCTTTATCATGGAGGCAATGCATTATGACCATTTATAGAAGCTCCCCTATGCTTTTTAGTGCACTAAGTTTGATACCCAGCTAGGATCACTTTCCTCCTCAATGGAGAGAGACTTCCAGGGAAATGAACTGACTGGACTGGTAGTAAGGTTCCTGGAATGGGGAAGGTGGATACTTCTAAAAGTACTATGAGCATTGATGAAATAGGTGCATTAGGTGATGAAAACACTGTCCAAGAAAGAGACACAGCTGTTTCAGAGAAGACACTCCAAGTTCGCTGTTGTTATGCTCAGATTCCTATGTGTGTATTTGTACTAGCTTTAAAAACACAGATAAACTACTTTCTCTACAAACATCTATCTTCACAACTCTGATTTGTTCATCCTGTGCACTGAAGTGACACGTTCTGTTCTCTGTTGACGCTCGTGTTTTATTTGTTTGAAAAGTTGAAAGCGAGTCAGGGGATTTAGAGAAAAGGGTAAAAAAATCTAGCTTTTCAGCTTCGGATTGCTTTACCCACTGCCTTTGCTATAATATTTCTGTGATGATAAACAATCGTGATAGAGAACAGCCACTGGCTGTGCATTGTTTATTTCTAGACGTTTGCTGTGAGAGCTTACAGCTCAGATTGTGTATGAGTTGAGCACTCACAGGTGTAACTGAAGTTGATGTTAGTTTTAAATGTAAGTGCTAAGAATGCAGAGTTTAAAAAGATTGAATTGGATTCTATTAATGTGGTTAAGTATCTTGGTTTGGGTACATGTCAGCGTTTTCTCAACTGTGAAATATAAACGGTAACTATACAAACTAAATAGAAGCAGAGAAACTCTACTTTGATTAACTTGATTGTGACAGGGAGGCTGCCTGGGAGAGAAGATAGCTAGCACCTTCTTGGTGGAGCAGAAGGTTCTGGGGGAAAGCAGGTGATTGTAAATGGATAGTTGATTAAGACAGTTAATCTCTGTGGGATGTGGTACGTAATATACTTAGATTTGCTTCTGGGATAGCCAGGATGGGGAATATTTTAAGGACCTATGCAACATGCCCCTTTGAATCTAAAGATAGACACTCATTCTCTGACTTTTCCACTCTCTTCTTTGAGAGAGATATGTAACACCTTCAAAGAAGCAACACAGAAACTGATGTTGTAGCCCTACTAGGTACTAAATGTCTAGACACTAGAAACTAAAAGTGTTTTTCAAAAGAACCTCTGTACTTTCCTAGCTGTATCCGTATATAGGGAATATACAGGGATGTTTTGTTTGTTCTTATATAAATATCTTGCCCTCATCTCAATTTACAACATCTTTGCTTATCTTTCTTTCCTCCCATCACTCTGGGGCCTCTGCCGTCCTAAGGAGGTTGGGGGTACATGAGGGGACAGTGAACAAGAGACTGTCTTGTTAATTCATTGCTGGCTGGGCAAAGCCATGATAATCTGTTTACCTTCTGATCTGTAGTCTTTGAGTGTTTCTGGCTTTTTCTGTGTTGGCCATTATATCTAGAAAACTGTTGTTACTATGGAATTAGTTTGAGAGAAGGTTAAGTTTTTAATTCATAATGAAAAGGTCTGATGATGTCCCAGGTTTCTATAGTACTGAGTTCTTTGAAGGGTTTGTTTGCAGTTCTTCAGACATAGCATCCATGCAGGTGCTTTTGACCTGAATCTCTGCATTTTTTTTTCATGTGCCTTATTAGTGAGTTTCTAAAACCAACTGATACAAGTGATACACTCTTTTTCTCCAGTGTGCTGTAGAAGGCCACTGAGTTTACGCCCATTTACTCCCTCGAGGGAAAATTGTCTCACTGCCTCAAGAGGATTCAGTTGATGTGTTGGGAAACAGGAGGAGAGCTGCTATTCAGAGCAGTACTTGTATTCAGATTCAGTGGCCTACCTTTATTTTAGCTTTTCCTGATTGGTTAATTTTTCTGTGTTACTAGATAAAATAATCCCTCTGTGTTTGTCTGTATATACATACAGGTACATAAAAGTGCATATAGACAGATACAGATATATGTGTGTGTATAGTTTTTTAGTAGTAGAAATGGATTTCCTAGAATAAGCATTGGCAAGTTTGAGAGTCACCGCCAGTCATTTTGCGGTCCATGTTGGTTAGTCGGGACAGTTCTGATCCCACGTCAGGATAATGAAGGAATCTCCTGAATGCTAGATTCTGACTAGAAAAAGAGATTATTCTGTGGTACGCAATGCCACAGGCTTCTGAGAGCCATGACATTAAAGAGTGTAATAACTGGCTGCTGTAAGTACTTACTACTCTTTCATTCCCTTCTCAGCCAGATGAGATTAGAAAGACATTTGCTCTGTATGTTGGGAGTACTGAAATAAATCTAATAATTTGAAATTAAATAAAATAGGGCTAGTGATAAACCTTTTCTTATCTTTAAAAATTAATGTTTAATACACTTTTATTTTTCTGCGAAATGCTGACTCGTGTTTTGTTTATATGCACCTGTACATCCAGAGCTGTGTGTATTTATACATGTGCGTTGTTTAATACAATTTCTGTCCTGTCTCTGGTGTGTTGAGCAGTTTTTTAATTTCTTTTTTTTGTTTGTTTTTTTAAACAGAGTATCTTTACAAATCATAGCTTGGATGTGAATGTGAGATGGTTAGCTGTGCTATACTTCAAAAATGGAATTGATCGCTACTGGAGACGGGTTGCACCACAGTAAGTTCTGGTTTTCTTCCACTTATCTTTCTACAGTAGGTTTTGTTACATTTGCCAAGCTGAATAAAAAAAGGCAAATACCTTGGTTGATAGAAGTTACTTTAGAATTACTTTAGATAAAATGTTTCAATATTACAACTTCCTCATGAACCATTCTGTTTTCATATTACTTTTTACAATTATTTTTCATATTTTACTTTTTGGAAACTTGAGTTACAGGGCTATTTCGCAGATACCAGATTTTGACGTGTCTGATAAGTACTGTGCCACGAATACCTGAACTTTCTTATAGCAGCAGATTTGAAAGGTAGGAAGTCTCTTGGAGAGATTATTAGGGAGACATTTCACTGAAGCAGATTCATAATTCACATTGAACATGTACATGAGAAGGAGGCAGTAGCTATCATGATATTGAGTTCTAGTTTTCACTTTGTTGTTGTTTTGATGGTGCAAAAAGTTCCCTGAAGAAGCTGAAAATCAAGTCAGCATTCTTGAACACCGCATCGTTTACCTAGAAGTGCAAATACTGCCATTATTATTTGTAATGCCAATGGAATTATATATTTCTTAGTGGGTGAAGTTTCTTCTTGCGAAAAGTAGGTGTAATGTCAAAAAGTATTTCAATTGCCCACTGTTTTCACAAGTTAAGACAGACCTGAAAAGTTTTTCTCTAAAATGCTAGTAATATAAAGAGGTGGGACATCGCTGTCAGGTTGTGTAGGTAAACTGGAATTCTAGGGCCAGTTTTCATGGATCACGAATCTAAGCTGATTCACGAAGTGTAGCATGATTTTCGTTATGTTCTACCAAAAGAAGGAAAAGAGATAAAAACTAGGCATCTTCAGGACAGTGTAGTGTAGTACTCTTTGTTACACAAAGCACTAGCATTTTTGCCTATGTAGATTACTGTACAATTGCAAAATATCTGCAAGCATCCAGATTCTCAGTTTTTGAGAGGAAAATATCTTTTTTTTTGTGGAAGGTGGCATATATCTGTGACATCTCTGGTTAGAGTGGTGAGATAATGTTGCTTACATTACTGAGCAAGTATTATTCAAATTGTTTATAATATAATGTTCCAATTAGTATTTTTAGATAGATACTAGTAGCACTTCTGGTGTAGAAACCATGGTTCACTTGCTGTGGAAGTGATGACTACAATTTTGTTTTTTGAACTGAGGTTAAACTTGAGTAAGTCTTTCAATCTGCTTTTCCCATTGGAAAAAAAAAAAACTGATTAAAAAACTGTCTGTTAAAGAGTACATGGGTTGAATCTGTGTTAAATTTCCAGTACAACTCTAGTTTTCCCCCATTTCTAATTTTTCTGTTGTAAATTCACTGCAATTAAAGTTTTTTTTTTTTTTTTAAATATTGGGTGTATGGGGTAAATCTATATGAAATTTCCACTGTATGTCCAATTGTTTCTCTACTTCTAATATTCCTTCTCATATGAGACATCTTGTCAGTAGTTGGCACCTAGATCACTTTTAGAAGATGTTGAAGGTGTTTTGAGAAATGCTGCTTTTAAGTTGTAATTTCTCAGTCAATTCTGTTGTGAAGCAGTTGTATTTTAGATACCATGATTTTTGAGCATTTAATTGTACAGGCTGCATTTTTGTTGTCCTTGCAAAATGTTTGTCTTTTATCTTGTCTGCTGTCACATCTCCATCCATGTTAGGAACTCAAAGCTTGTTCTGATCGACCCAGCATGTTTCATAGAGCAAAGTATGGGTTTGGAGGCGACTGGTCTCTGCTGCCTCTTGAAGGAAAGGACTGATTTTTATACCTGTATTTTTCTCAGTAGCATGCTAACTCAGTTCTTTATGTTGATTTTCTTGAAGTCTAAGGAAGAAATAAAACCATTGACATTTCTACTGTTTGCTAAATCAAGCTGGAATTTTGTGGGTAGTATAAAGAATCATGAGAATTGGAGGAGGGTTCTTACAGGCAGCCAGTATATTCATATAGCATTAATTCTTTAGGAAATCAGAGATAAATATAGTTTCTTTTACAATTATTTATCTTCAAATATTTCTGGACTCGTGGAAGGTTTTCAGTGACCAAGAATTTTCACAGTAAGTTAAGTGAGTCTCTTGTATGAGTGTGCTGAAGTTATTTTCAGTTGAATCAAGCAGGACTGTTTTTACCCCTGTTTTTTGCTGAGCACTGACGGTTTCTCAGCAGCTACCACTACAAAGCAGGAAAGTATTTGAGATCATGACAGTATGGTTGCTGAGTGTTTCATTATGCTAAAATACATAGCAACAGAACCGTGAATACAAACGTTATTCGCTCAGCAGGATCACTTATTCTTAGTTATGAAATATTTTGCGTGTTTGCCAGTGCTGTCTGTCCTGTTTGTGCCATTTATTGCTGCCTGCCTTGGACTTCGAGCAGCATTTTCCAGTCCATCAATTTAGAAATAGGCCAAAGAACTTTTGTTGCTCCTGCACACTCCACAGTAATCTGGAAAGCTCCCTGAGAATAGCCTCGGGGTTGTCACAGCCTCTTTCCAGGCACTTTTTGGCTTGTTTTCTTTAAAATTTATTGTCAGCCTCCTCAAAAGGCAATCTCACTGTAGTATTTTATATGTGTTTTTTTATTTTTTCTTAAGAAGTTAATTTTCTTGAAGCATTATTAAAAGTTCCTTTTTTGCTTTTACAAGTAATTATTCTTAAATCCTGTCTTTTGTGGACTTTGTTCTCCAATTTGATTACTGTGTTGGTGACTTAAAAACATGGATTTGAGAAGTAGGGCTAATTCACTGGAAAGAGAACTATAAATAACTCCTCAGATCTGGATTTCTGGTTCATGAAGTAATAGATTTAGTTAAAAAAAAACGAACAAACAAACAAAAAAAACACCGAACCAAAGCTCCAAAAGATTTGAAAACCAGAGGGCAAAAAAAAAAAAAAAAAAAAGCTCTAAATGTTTGAAAACAGCAGGTGTCGCTGTGGTAGCACCGAAGCAGTGCCGTCACCCCTCACGCGCTCCGCCCGCCGCCGCTCGCGGGCTTGGCGTGGGCGGACAGCTCTGCTTATCGTAGGCCGCCGTGTTTGAGGCACTTTGTCCTCGAGAGCCTGTTTCCTGTCCTTCCTTTGTTTTGTTTGTAGTGGCAAAAGCATAATTACAACACTTGTTATCAGTAAAAATAGTGAATACCAGTGTCCCTTGCAATATGTGATTGATACAATTACTTTAATTGTAACGGAAAGATAATTAAGGCAAGAGGCTTCATGAACCTCACGAGCGAGGTAAATAATGTAGTAGAACAGGGTTTTTTTCTTTAACAGAAAGCAACTAAACCCTGGTTTATATCCTTGAAAGTGAGCAACCATACAAGTGACATTTAACTGATATTGGATTTATTTAATGTATTCATTATGACTTTCAAGTTGTAGATATGCCTACATATATGTGGGAGTTATATACGGCTTTTTTTGTGTGTGTGGTTTTTTTTTTTTTTTATTAAAAAAAAGCCACAGCAGTTTTTTTCCCTAAAATGTCATCTGGTGGCTTTAGATTAATAACCAAAATAGTTCCCTGCAGAAAAAAAAAAAAAACAAAAACCACTTTACTGTTGTGGAAATCTTTGTAAATGCTACCCAAAATGTTCTTAGGCATAATTTAATTTTATGTGAAAATATCTTAAAGCCTGGGTCTTGATGGAAAAATAATTTAAATGTGGTACCTGAGTGCTATGAATTACCTTAGAAAACAAAAGACTTTGTGTGCATTTCTAAGTCACCGGTGAAACAATAAATTGCCCCACTTAGTATACTAAGAATGATGAACCTTTGATTTAGGAAATATTAAGTACTTGTATTATATACAGAGGGAGATAAAGCTGAAAGCTAGAATACTGTTACAAATATTTAATCTTGGGGTGAATCCTACCTCTGTTTTTTATTATTTTTAGATGAATATTTAGTATTTGTCTATGTTAGTCTGAAAGCTATGGTTGAGGGAGCTTTAGGCATACAGTTGAATTTCACTGTATAAAACTAGTAGGTCAGTGTCTATGTGTGAGGTCATACAGTGTTTGTGTTGGTGCGTTTAATCTTCTTAATTTCCATCTAGTTGACTTCACTAGAGATGCAATGATTGCACGCTTGTTTCTAAATTGTTACAATGCTAGGTGGAATATTTTTATCTCAAAACAACCTTGTATGGTGTTAAATATTCTTATGTATTAAGAATCAGCTTTTAAGGTGCTACCAGTAAACGTCAGCAGTGTTTGTTTTGGTTTTTTTTTCAGATTGTATAATCTATAAATAAGAACAAAGCATTTTTTAAGAGCACTTTGTTTTCTTTCCTACCTGGAACTTAAAACTGTGTGTGTGATTTAAAGTCTGAAGTAGAACGGAAGTGATATGAAACTGTAACTTACAGTCTTAAACTGATAGAGATCACTTAAAAGGGAGCATAAAGATAGTGTAAACCTGCACTTGCATGAAAATTAATCTTTATGTCGTAATATTATTCTTACTAATTTTCCCTGCATTTTTTGAGAGTCCATCAACATGTTTTTCACTCAAAAGTATAATTTTCAAAGGATCCATATCATTAAATGTTGCTGTAGGACTTGTTTGTATAAGAGAATTTTTAGTAGAAAAGGATTGTTGCTTTTGCAAAAGCAGCTGTCATGTTATACCAGATTACCTTATACTGTGCAGCTTTTTGTCATTATCCATTAGTACATGTGTGCAAAGGCATGCACAAGTCATCAGTCCTCAATACTTTGTAAACTTTCTGGTTTGCCATTTTTGTTTAAGCAGGTCACATAAAAACCTGAGATTAAAAGGCCTCATAAATATTTGTCTATTTTAGTGTTCTCTCTGGAAAAACAAGGGATGTTCACTTGATAGTTTAAGAAACTGAAATACATTACTTTTACACACCATTTTCTTGAATATAGACTTTATCCAGTCAAATACTTATGCACAAATGTAAATGGTCACTTGTGTCTAGTGATAGTGAGAAAATAACTCTAAATGTGGGTTAATAGTGTTTTTTAAATTGAAAATGTAAATATTACTCTAATAAATGTATCCTAACAGTGCTATTTCTGAAGAAGAGAAAACTACATTGCGTGCTGGACTTATCACCAACTTTAATGAGCCAGTGAATCAGGTTAGTGATGCACAATTACCACTCTCCCAGCAGATTCTTGTAGTGATACATAATTACTTTCATTATAAGAATTAAGTAACAATGGTGAAGTTGTCAAGTTGCAATATTCATGCTGCCTTTCAGACAGATGTTTCTGTTGAAGTGAGGTCTTCATAGATCATAGCTCATAGAATCGTTTAGGTTGCAAACAATGTGTTATGTCTCATTGGGTTTGTTTCTTGTTGCAATGGCAATTTGTGTTGTCTCTCACCGTTTATGCAATTGTTTGGTGAAATGGTTCAGGGAATAGATCAAGCTTAAAGAATAACCTTCTCTTCCTGGTCAATTCTTCTTTCTTCAGCGATGTCTTTTCTGACTCTCAGTATAGCCATACAAGGAAGTGTGATGGTGGTGGTGTGGCAGGAATGAGCTGTTGAGAATGCTGCTGTATAAACCCTCCAAAGCAGTATTTTTGTCACATGTCTAATCATAGCATTAATAAATTTAAATAGACATAATAAAATTGCAGTATGATAGCATCTTATCTTATGTAAAGTGATTAATTTTAAGCTACTGCTTTGATTAGAGTAAGGATTTATTGTTAACTTGAGTATAGAATTAATGTTAGGGGCTCAGAGTATGCATATGCTAGATGAATCAATCTTCCTTCTGCTAATTTATTCTTGCTCGTATAAGCAGGAGATCTGCAGGGAAGTATTTGCTAGTATTTTAAGCTAGGTCTTAAAGAACTTTTCCAAGAAAGTACGGAAATTATTTGTATAAATTAAAGCTTAAAAAGAAAAAGTGTAGCAAACCATCTTCCATTCTGCAAGCAGTTCAGTTTCAACTTTTCAGGATTTGTTGATGTGGATTAACGTTATATGTGGGACTAGGAAAATATATCAAAATAAGGGTAATTTAGTCTTTGTAAAACCTTTATGCAATGCCAATTTTAATTACTTTTTATTTCAACTGCATTTTTTTAGAAGTATGGGTAGACTTAGAAATTGCCTTTAAATTTGTAGTGCAGTTATCGTTTCAATGTAAAAAAAAAAAAAAGCTTCTTTACATACTTGATAGGTTCAGTCGAAATAAATTTGGACTATAAAGTCTGTTATTTATGCTACCACGAGGTAGTATAAACTTTTTCAAGTACTTCAAGTTTTGAAGTGGCTGCATGGTAATTACTTTTCTGAAAACCTAATGCTAACTGCATTGTATGTAAAACAATTAAAACTTTTCATCAATAGTTTTTCTGTGTCTCCGTTAGTATTTAATCACTTTGTTTGCCATGACAATAATGTGATCTATTTTAAAGTTGTAAGTTCCACAGCTTATGAACAGTTCTGCAGTTCGGAGCCTGTAGTTGCAGGCTGAGATTAAAATCTTTTTAACAGATGTTTTAAAGACTAGCAGCTTTATGTGTCCTTATGATATTTTTGGGATTCAGTCTTCTAAGATGTGCAGGAGTTTGGTAGATTTTATGTGGGCAGCCAGCTGCTAAGTGATTACCCAAACAATTATTTTGATATTGAAGTATGTTTGCAAAGTCAGTGTCCTCTTCTTTCTCCCTTGTTCCTCAGTCAGTGTTGCACATAACCTTGAGATTTCCTTTCAGAGACACCTTTTATTCATTTTCTAATCTCCTTGCTATGTTTTAGTTTTGCTGTCTCATGCTTGTGATGAGTGCTCTTTTCCAGCCACAGATACTTCATAACACAGTTGCTATCTGCCTGTGCTTATTGCTTCACTGAAAGTAGAAAGATATGACCCTTGTATGTATAAAAAGAAAAAAAAACAACCCCAAAACGGAAGAATTAAATGTAGTATTGAGATGTGATGATATGAGCTGACTTCCCTGGGAGGGAGAGAAGAAAAATAGAACATAGCATATGTTAGGAGCATAATTTCTGTGCCCTCTGAAGATATTTACCATATGGAGGGAATACAGGAACACAATACTCCCTGAAATGTATAACAGCAGATTTTTTTTTTCACTTAAAAAGCCGGTCTTGAAGCAAAAAATACTCATCATCTTTGGATGGGTTGTATCACATATGGAAGAGAGTTTATTTGCTCCCTCCTGCCAATTGACATCTAAAGTGTATCCAAAAATAAATAAGTCTCCTAGCTCTTCCTAGCAAATGTTGATGTCAATTTTCTGAAGCTAATCTATTGCCTAAGCAAGTGGGTAGGAGAAAGATTGTAGGAGGTTTTGAGAGGTTTCCAGACTTCAGATGAAACAGCTAAGGAAGTGGTAAAGGAGGGCATGGCCATTATGTTTTATGCCTGTAGATGGTCTGGTTTCCTTTTCATAGCATAAGAAAAGTATCTTCTTCCCTAGACTGAAAGTGTGGTGGTAGCAGCTTTAAGGGTATGTTGAAGGTGAGAGTGTGTGCTTCATTAATCCAATCCAAGATCTTTTCAGTGGGAATGAGATAAGAATATGAAGATTTTGGATATTTTAGGTAGGATTGTGAGGAACCATACAAAACTTATTAAGGAATGCTCAGGAAAAGGGAATTGTGTAGCAGCATAGAGGACATTAGACAGACTGTGTAAAAATGGCCAGTTGTGTGTAGACCGTGACTGGTCATTACCTGTGTCTTGACTGAAACCTGTACCTAATCACCCCCGTCTGTACTGTCTTCTGATTGAATGTCTCAATTTTCCATATGAATGTCACTGTTCATTGTGTGTATGAGCTGCAAGGACTAGATGCCAGCTACTAGCAAGACCTCTATGAGTGGGGTTTTGTGAAAGCCACTGAAGTCAGATGATTGGAGTGGTGTAGGTGCCCCTGGCCTGTGGTATGACTGCTTGGAGCAAATGAGAGTTTCAGCATCTGAAACTGGGACAAGACTGGATTTTACTTAAAACTCAGGTGCAGCATACATGAGAATAGGATGTATTAAGCAACCTCTGTGTTCTTGCAGAAAGTGATAGAAGATCACTAAGTTAAAAGTGGTTCCCAAATATCTGTTTTTTCGTTGATGTGATTTTTTTCTAGAACATAGAAATTTAGTGGTCCTTATGTAAAATTCAAACAAGATAGCTAGGGTTTTTCTCACATTTATTTGCACTCAACAAACTTAAACATACTTTTGAGAAAAAAACACACAAAAGTCTACCCATTCATACTACTACTTTTATTGTGCATTTCCATTTCTGAAATGATCTTCGACTTTGTGGAATCTGTGTTTTTGTTTTATTTTGTTTTTTTCAGATAGCAACTCAGATCTCTGTCCTGATTGCTAAAGTTGCCAGGGTGGACTGCCCACAGCAATGGCCAGAACTTATACCCACTCTTGTAGAATCTGTGAAGGTCCAGGATGATCTTCGACAACACAGAGCACTACTTACCTTTTACCATGTTACAAAAACTCTGGCATCGAAACGACTTGCTGCAGACAGGAAACTTTTCTATGATGTAAGTAATATGATTTTTTTTGTTGCTGTTTTTTCTTTTTTGTTTTGTTTTGTTTTGTTTTTTTACCACCATCATCAGACTTTGCCTGTTTTACTGACTGGAGGAATTTAAGACAATCTATCCCCATGGCTAGGTCTTCAGGTCCTGCAGTAATACAAATCATAATGGCTAGTTGAACGACTTCAAATGTAACAATGCGGTGGGTCCTCCTAATGGATACTGTTTAGGTCTTTGATTCTGTCTCTGCAATTGTTGGTAATACGGTTATTTATAGATTTAAATTTTTTCACTACTAAGGCACACCAGTCAATGACAAATGAACGGAGTTATCCAGAATATATTCTACTGTTAGGACAGCTATTGCTGCTTTGGGTTGGCTTTTGTTTTTTTTTTGAGTTGTTACCGCTATGGTTGGTATTAGTGTATTCTATTTAAAATAGACACCCTCTCCAATACCTAAAGTCAACCCCCAAAACATTAATTGGTTGAAACCATTAATAATTATTTACTGATGTGTTTTT
>WBNH01014467.1:6414-17172 GCA_013401255.1 Urocolius indicus
CCTCCATCTTGTACCACTCTTACACCTCCTGCCTAGCACCTCAAATTCCCGTCCCTAAATAGTGATCGCAGAGGCGCCAGATTGGCCCAGCCGGGCTGGGGGGTGGGTCTGAACCCAGGAGTTGGGGGAGAGTCTAAAAAACTTTTACCGGGTCTTCACTGCAACCCGCTCCCCCGTTACTAAGCAAAAGCAACTCCTTGCTAAACCATGACAGAAGCATAAATAAAATGTGTACAAATATAAAATTAAATTATTTGTCTAGGCATTAATGTTGCCAAAAAGAATGTACAACTACAGTGACACCACAAGTTAAACAAGGTTTTATGTATTTCTGAGGGAAAAAAAAGGCAGTTACATAGAAAGATTGATTTACAGTTGGAAAGTATTTTTTATCACATATGAGGGATAATATTTTTGTTTGCATTTGGACTCTAGTGCTGTCTAAATAGGAACTGTTGCGTTGTCATATTACCTGTGTTCTAAAAAAACAAATGGGACATGCATCTTTATGTCTGAGACTGACATCAAACCATTGGACATGGTACTGTGATTAAGATCCTGTATAATTTGAAAATCCATGACAGAGTATAGTATTAATGAGAAAAATCAGAAGTGATTATTCTGTGAGCTCGACACAAGCAGGGCACAGGAACAATCACAGAACCACAAATATAATGCCAAGAACAAATTTATTCTCGTTCCTCATGATCTGGGGGATCTCCAAAACTGCACCTGGGCAGAAGCGCATATTATTGCAGCATTGTGGAGCTCAGACCTGCGAGCAGCAGAGAGAAAAGACAAAGACCTGGAACCTGCTGCTGTTGCCTATGAATCAGGGACTGAGTTTTAGGCGTAATTTTCCACTATGTTTCCATCTTTTAAACACAGAAGGGCAGGAATCTTGTGAATGTTTGATATGTGCCTCTGAGTCCACCATAAGCCAGTGTTATCTCAATATCGAAGTTCTACCTGCCAAGCACATAGGGCTAAGCAACAGCATAGTTGATATATGTGTTTTTCGACACCCCTGCTGCAGGTCACTTGAATGTGTTTACAGTCCTCCTTGCAAATCTTCCATTATGTTACCAGACTTATTTCCTTAGTCTCTCTTTTTCTTTTTTTTTTTTTTCCCCAGAAATATTTTCCGTGAAGAAAGTTTGAAGGAACTGGTTGTTAACAGTGAAAAAAAAGTGATGTACATAGAGAAAAATGATGGCATAGCAATAATCTTCCAAAAGGAAGGTTAATTGTCCTTACAGAGGAAGTGTCTCAGCAGAAAAAGATACAAACTTGCTGAATGACAATATATTTCATTTTGATAGTAAGAAAATGGTCTCATTGTGGTGTTGTTGCAGAGTGGAACAGGTTACATGAATGTACAGAGAAATATCCTTAAATGGATGGGTTTTAACAGAAAACACTAATTGGGTGCTCTCATGTTTGCTTCTGAATATAATGAAGTAAGGTTCCTTATATTCACTGAAGAGGGATTGACCACATCACCTCTTGAGGTCATTTTTAGAGCCCTCTTCCTCTAATTCTATAATAAATTTACATTTATATTTGTTATTTTATACCATCTTGAAGACTAACAGAACAGAATCCTTGTAGTGAAATATTTGTTTTTGTTAATGGGAGTTATATCCATATCCAACTGTAGAAATATTCTCTGATATGAAATGTTACAATATTTTAATAGTTAAAAGTATTTTATTCCTCTTAAATGTTGTTTTATGCATTTTAATGGGTAGGTCTAAATTCCTTTTGTAACTCTGCATGTTTTTGAAAAATTCTGTTTATGTCAAAAGGTATTATCTGACTTAATGATATAAGAAGATAAAACAAATACAATTTAGAAAAAAAAAGTTTCAGCTTACATCTATTATTTCTCATCTTAATTTTGAATTGTGTTTTAATATTAACCTCAGCAAAATGAATTTGGATTTCATTACACTGAATTCAATTACTTGCTATATATACTATAGATAATTTTTCTTCACAACAGTTTTACTATTTCATACTAGAAATGACACAAAAATATTTGCAGTTTATTTATTTGATGCCTTAACTGCACGCTGATGAATAGGTAAATTATTTCAAAAAGAATAGCCTCATAAATATAGGCTATTTCAGTTTACTAGTAAGCCATACTGGAAATCATTAATAGATTATAATAGAATATATACAGGTGTTTTCTTTAAAAATAGAAAATTATTCAAGAAGAATACTGTGAATAAAACAATGATCTGACTTTAAAGCATATTAAGTTGCCCATTGTAAATAGCATTAAAGAACACATAAAGTAGGCTCCTATTAGCATTTTATTAGACTGTGGAGGACAGACTCCTGGCAGAGGCAGGAGGTGTGTTGTTACAGGTGAGAGAACAAACTCCTTGATAGCACAGCTTTGTCACTGTTACCCATCATATTCTTTCCACAGCTTATGTTAAATGAGTGACTAAAATGTTCCTTTGGGAACACTCTGAACATTGCAAGCTTCCTTGGCAACTGAAAGGGCCTACACACAGCCCTGCCTATCACATTTTAAGTCTTTCTGTTTTCATATCATCTTGTTGCTCTAAAGCCCTAGTGCAGTGTTTTACCTGCAGGGGCATTTTGCAATTCACAGATATATAGCTTATTTTGCAATCCACTTCCCACTCTGTTTTCTGGATGGTTTCCAATCACAAGCTTTCTATTAAATATTTCTACTAGTGTGACAAATACTATGGAAAAGAGGGATTTTCCCCCTTTTGTTTGGCTTTCTTATAGATTCTACACTCATTCTTTACTCATTCTGTACAAGTGTCTAATTGTCATTTTGTCCTCTGAATACTTTCAAAACTATTTAAACCTTTTGATGCCTAATGGATGGCCTTATAATCCAGATCCTCAAAGTTATTCATTTTGTTGAGAGTAAATTGCATAAATACCTTTGAATATCTGGCTATCACTGCAAGTATCTTGATTAACTAGATTACCTGGAGGTTTAAAATGTCTGAGGATCCAGTACAGTACCTGAGGACCCTTACTCTTGCTGTTGAGCCCTAGCTCAGCTCTTATCTAAGCAATTTTGAGTTCCTCTTTTTTTGTCCAATCTAGGGAGTATTTTAATAAAACAATCTTCATGGAAAAGAAATTGAAATTATATTTTAGTAGAGGTAGTTTTAATTCTGTTAAATACAGCAAAAACAATAATGATCCCTGGAAATTAAAATGAGCCAAATATACCTACTAGAAGCAGTGACAGCAGCGTTCATTGTCAAGTACGTGGATATTCTGCATTGAGTCTTTTTTAGTATCTTCTAAATGATGTTCCATCTAAAACAAAAAATTGTGATGATGCTTTGGTTTTGGTTTGGTTTTTTGTTTTTTTAAGGAATGAAAGAGTTTGGAAGAGTTCATGTTGGACTTTTCAATGGGATATGAAAACCTGAGTTACATATATAGCTTCAAGTACTGAGGTCCTTTGTGAGAATCCACTCTGGAAAAGTCATTTGACTAATGGATGGTGTCGATCACATTCTTTAGATATCTAGTCTGCTTTATGCAATCTCTGACACAGAAATGTTGTTTCCAACCTTTTTTCTCTCTCATAACTTTTAAAAGTTCTTGTTAGGCATGCAGCTTTCTTAAAAATCTGGTTTTAATTATCTGTGATTCATGTGAATATTCTACAGATAGCATGTGTTTTTCTTCTAATAGACGACTCCATAGTTATAATTAGTAATGACTTTCTTATTGAGGGTGATAGTATTTGCATTATGATCTGAAAGGGTTCAATTAAGCTTATGCACAAATCAATAGACTTAAAAAAAGGAAGGAGAACATTTAGGGGATTGTATTTTCCTTTTGGTTTACATATCAGATGCATGAGGATGTATGTAATGTTACGTTCATGCAAAATTGTCTGTTAATTTTTTAACAGAATGTAATATACAAAGTGGAGTTTTTAATGAAATTTTGTTTTCAAATTTCAGCCTGTATTAAATCAACCTAATCTATAAATATCTGAAAATAAATCTAATATGATACATGAAAATACTGACAAATCATTTACTACATGAAAATCAGGGAACATGGCAAAAAATATATCTTGATATATTTTCCTACAAAAATGTATTCCTCCTCCTCTCTGCAGAGGAAAAGAACAGTCTTGTCTCTATCCAGTGCTGAAATTGCAACATTAAAACATTTGAACATGTGAATAGCCTCTTGAACACACTTCTTTGTGAATGATCTATGAAGCAGATGGTAAAATACTTACATTGTCTCTGAATAAAATAAGTAAATTCTATTTCCACTTAAATCATTGATAAAGCATTATTTTGACTGTTGTGGGCTTGCTCTTTCAATAGAAGACTAAGAGTATGAGATATTAATTTTTTAAAAAAAATCCTAACTATCAAGATTCTGAGTAGGATTTGGAGAAGCACATGGATGCTATTTCTTCCCATTGAAAGGAGTTCATAATCAATCAAGATTCATTGCTGCTTTGAAAATCCTTCTGTCAGACTGAAAGAGCAAAACATGTTAAAAACACCTCTGATTGCAAATGTAAATATATCATTATTTGTGTGTGTCTGCATTTACTCTGTGTACATATATCTTAAGTATATGTCATGTTTATAGAACATTTTTTATACTTAATGTGTGCACATATGGAGTGTGTATATCTATAAAATAGCTAACTGGGAATTTCTGTCCCGGCAAAGGCTTCACTTACCATGATAATTGTTTTTCTTATGACAATATTCATATTTAAAGCAATGAAACTAATTTTCTTATAAATTTTTCAATTCTTATTTGAGATTAAATTATTATATTTGTGTATATATGTAAATGATTATTTATAGACTTTCCATACAAGTAATGCATGCAGCTTTATTTCTTCCAGTTCAGTTTATCTAAGGATTTTGTCCTGCCAATAAAATCTGATATTGTTTGGTTCCTTCCATGTCCTCCATCTAACACAAAACCATTATATAAATGAACAGTAATTTAAAAAATATTGGTAAATGGTCTTTTGCAACATTCCTGGTCTTATGTTATCAGCAATAATAATGGCATTGAAAGTCAGCTTTACCAAATCTTTCACATTTCCCTCTTTTTCAGCAACAGTCAGAATTTACAAATTACTCTCTTCAGAAAGTGGAAACTGCTAGAAAAAATAAAAAAGCACTAAATCCAATCCCTCAAAGCTTTCACTTTTACAAATTTTTTAATGCACACATATCTTAGTTTTATACACATCTTATATCATTGTTTATGTCTATTTATATTAGCTTAAAGATCCCACTTTTGTCAGAAATGACCATGATTCTCTTCTGGCATTTGGATTCAAAGAGCATTTCTGCTGTTCACAGAATCACATAGAATCACAGAATGGTAGGGGTTGGAAGGCACATCTAGAAATCATCTCATCCAATCCCCCTGTTCCTAACTAAGTAAAATTTTTCAAAGCTTTACTGTTTTCTAGGCATTACACAATGGGAATGTGAAAGAAATTACTGAGGTGATTAGATAATATGTAACTTTGAAAAGAATATTTTGCTTCCCAAAGATTTTAAAGTACTGAAATCTATTTTTCTGGAGGATATACACAGACATTAAAATGTTATGATGTAACAATTTCTAGAACATCAAGTCACTTGTCCTTAAAACTGAAATGACTAAATTGACTAAAATGACTAATTCAGGCCTATTCTGGATAAAACTTAGCTCCTACATTGCAGAATTATATTTTCCTGCCAAACAGGTGCATTTCACAAGGTTTGCAGAGTGAAACTGTGATCAGACAGTACTTCTGGTACTTCTGTCTTCACTTCATCTACTGTTACCAGCAGACGAGTTACACACAGAGTAAAAAAATCTTGTTAATCTTAAAGGAGGTTTCATTTTGCTGAATTTATATTTCATTTATTTATAATTGAATTTCAGACCATCTTTATTATTTTAGTTCTCTATGTCTGAAAGTTATTTCTTGAACTTTTATGTTAATAGCATCACTTAACTTTCATTTTCACTTAGTTTCTGTTGTACTCACAGTTTTTTATCTCCAGGTAACTAATGAATTTATTAACCAAGACTGGTCCCAAGACTAAGCCTGAGGAATTTCATCAGTAATCTCATCTAAGCCTGCAAGTTCTTCCTTCCATATACTCAGTACTCTCACACTGCTTGTGAGAGTTTTATCTAGTTTCCATATTAAAGATATTTGGCCAGTCTCAATTAGTTGAATTATATTTTCTTGTGTAGTACCATTTCACTTATTGCATGAAAAAAAATAGATCGGAAAATCTACTACACTTAAAAATCAGTTAAGAAATAAAGTTGATATGTCAGTTTTCATTTATCTGAGAATGATAATTCTGTCATTGTCACTTAAATAACAAGTATTTGTTTTGTAGTATTACTCGGAACTCAGTGTACATACTCTAATATAATGTTACCCAGCAACCCTCTTTTTTTACATGAAATGCAAACTACAGACTTTTATTTAAATTCTTGATATTACATCCTCATTTTTACAAAAATTAAAAAAACCACACCAGAATCCACAAAAACCTCAAACAAACCCCAAGCCACCTTTTCAATATTGATCTTTAAACAGTCTCTGTTACATTTTCCGTGTATACATGCATGTAAGGGTAGAGAAGTTAAATCAGACCATATGCATGTACTTTAAAATTTACAGTCTCATTTGTTGAAGTCTACAACTTAGGGCAAAGATGAATAAAACAGAAGTTCTTTTTCTACAATATGGTAAAATGTCAGCACACAACATTAATGTATTTTTTCCCTCCTGTTCATCTGACATCATCTACAAACCATAACAGAAACTAATATATGTAACTTTAGCATATTAAAATGATAAGTTTGGGTGTTTTTTCTCTTTTGTGTAGAATCTTTTGCAAATTTCATGTTGAATATGTGTTGGACTGGCAGAGAAATAAAAATCAGTTATATGAAAGGAAACTAAGAAACAAAAGAAGTTTTATAAATAAACATGATGGAAGAACAAATGTGTGTGTCAGGATGAAAAATCTTGTGCCAAGGATTGCTTTGGCAATAAAGTATTTAACAATGTCCCAAGAAAAGAAAAGAAAAAAAAAAGAATCATGCAAACAACATTTATTCCACAAAATGTTAACATAATACAGATCAGATTTATTAGCTTTGTTGTATCAAAAACCGCTGTAGCTAGAGACATTGTGGCAGAAGATATGTAGAAACTAGTAGAATTTAAAATGGTAATTTTTCATGTTACATTTTTTTTTTGGCATAAGAGTATTTATAAATCTGTAAGTTCTGTGATATTATCTTTTATCTTGTGACGTGTAATTTCTTTTTGACTGTCATTTGCACATCAAAAATATGTATTATATAATCACTCTGATTACAACTAGATAGTGAAATTCTGTCATCCGTACCTACTATTTTTCACCAGATTTTTTCATCAGTATTTCAAAATATGCTGTGGATTTTTCTCTACTTTTTAATTCTGATTTCGCCTTCAACACAAGTTTAATAAAATGACTTAGGTAAGTTATGAATTAAATAATTTTTATTTTTTAAAAAAATCGTGTGTTTTACATCTCTCATGCCATTTGTAAACTATGTCTAAAAATAAAGTGAAATAATAGAAACATGAAATTAATTGCTAAAAGAGATAATATTGTATTTGTAGAAATTAGTTGAAAAGAACAGCACTGAAAGACAAGATAATGCAATTAACAGATTTTTTTTTTAAAGGTTAAATAAATGTTTGAAAGAACAGGGAGGACAAATCCCTCACAGAAATAAAAATGAGGAGAAAAAAAAAAATTCTTATTTGTTGATCATGAAATAAAGATATTTTTCAAATGGACTTTGACAAAACGAAATGTCTAAGAAATCACAGATGTGTTTCAGTGCTGAAATAAAATGTTTTCTCCTGTCATTTCACAAGCAGTGAGGTAAATGCTTGAGGGTAGTGGTGGCAGAAAACTGCAATTTTCATTTCCAGTGTTATTTTCACTCTGGGGAAAAGCATCAGGACTTCCTATAAGACACAGCTCTAGAAATGAGTTTTATTAGAAGTCTCCTTAAGGAGAAGAACTGTAAATAAAGTGTGATATAAAAGACTTAAAAATTATTTTCTCCCCTCTCTCATTTTCTTCAGCACTTCAGTGTCCTTTAAGGTTTTTCCCATGTTAAAAGTAGTGACATATTTGCAATAAAAATAGATTTTGGTTAGCTGTGGCTCAGAGAAATAACAATGTGAAATGTATGCAGAAGCCTATAGTTTAACTTAAAAAGCTATTCTAGTTTTTTAATGAATGTGATGCTTATGCTGCCAAACCTAGGCCATTGACAAATGTCAGTGATGAAATATGTATATCATTAACTGCAAAGAACACAAAGTATTTACACAACGATCTGTCAAAATATTACAGAATATATACAAATCAGAAATAATCACAGTACAGTAATATTAACTACATATTTCTGATACTCCTTCCTCTAAAGAATTATTAGATAATTAGATAAGAACTAACTATACTATGTATGTCCATAGTAGTAATAATATTGTTGTGTCTTGCTGACCATTTATGCCCATTTTCATGTAGTCGTGGCAAAGTGAAAAAAACCACAGAAAAGTTCCCATGGAGTACAGCAATCCAGCCTTTTTGAAAAGAATACAAAAAATGTTTAGATTTCACCTTACCTACATAAAGCATGATGAATATTTCACTAGTATTTGGTATAGTGGCAGACGAATCATATACTGAGAAATTCAGAATCTAGTATCTCCCTAAGTGAGAAATTCCATTATATTAAGTACCTAGTATTAGTATTAAGGCCAATAATCTTTTCTTAAATTCTTCAGTGTGGAGATAATGAAGAAAAAACCTCATGAAACTCTTGTGAATGTCACTACTGGTAAGTAAAGTGACTTCTATTCAAAGAGATTTCCTCAGGCATTTTCTTTTCATGACATGTTAGTCTGTGTTTCTCAGTTCACATATGGTGTTAAATTAAGCTTAGCTGTTTGTGTCTGTCTTGTTTGACTTTTTGACTCTCTCTCTTTTCCATCAGATACACTGTTTTTACCCCAAAGTGCTTGAATATTTCTATAATTCGTGTAGTAATAGATTTTAGATAAATATATTAAAAACAGGATTTTATTGTCTTATTAAAATTTGTTCCATTAGATCTATTGTTTTCATTGCTAATAAAAAGTATTCTTAATTTCAGAGAGAGACAGGTGTAAAAGTTGCATATTGCAGCAGTTAGTTTAATTTTGTATGAATTATCATGACATCATTCTTTAGTTAAAGACATTATATTGTTCTTACTGGCACTTCTTGTAGGGTTTAAGAAATCCTTTTGAACTTAAGTGATGATTAAATATATGCTTGTTCAGAACTTCAGTAGTGATTATAGGGAGTACATGTGCAGTGTTACAAATGTACATAAAGTTGATCTAGCTATAAGAGATGAAGGTCTTATTCTTTAAAACAGAAAAATATTGAGCATTTTATCCTAAGTATATTTTTGTTTCTATTTCACTAAGGACTTGGTTTATGGGACAGAAGGCACACTTAGCATATTTGTATGTGGCACCTAATTAAGGTGAGCCATTAATATGTGGGAGAGTAAAGTTGCCATATAGGGAGACCTCAGCAAGACAGAGTAATGAGCTAACAGGATCCTCATGAAATTCAGCAGACATGTGACAGTCTCATGTCTGGGACAGAACAACTGTATGCATTAATGCAAGCTGCAGACTGACTAGAAGGCAGCTCTTCAGAAAAAGACCTATGAGTCCTGGTGGACAAAAAATGAACAAGTCAGCAATGTGTGCTTAAGATAATTGCCTACTATGCTGTGTTAACAAGAGCATAAACAACAGCTGAAGGGAGATGTTTATTTCCTTCTACTCAGCATTCATGAGGCCAAATCTGAAATGCTGTCCAGATTTGGGGCTCCCAGTAGGAGACATAAACAAACTGTAGGCCAGTAGAGTGCCATTAAGCTTGTCAGGAGCCTGGATCACATGTAATAAAGGAAGCAGTTGAAGGAGCTGAGGTTTTTTGTTCTTCAAAGGCAACTAAGAGACAGAAAACTCATTACAGTGGTCCAAAAAGGAGGCTGAGGATCATATTAAATGCTGGAACCAAACGCTGAAGTTTATAGCAAAAGGCAATGGTAACAACAAGGAAAAGTCTGATTAAAAGAAAAATCACTTCACAGTGATGATGGTGAAGTACTGGGGCTGGTTGTTGACCAAAGAGGCTGGGGAATCTTTATTTTTAGAGATTTTCAAAAGTCATATAGATTTTGCCCTGAGCAATGTGATCTAACTTTGAAATTAACACTGTTTTAAGCAGATGGTTGGACTAGATGATCTCCAGAGAGCCCTTCCAACATAAATACAATTCTTTAAAAACATCAAAAGTAGTAAAACCATTATCTTCCTTACAAACTTCTCAGCAGCTTTCAGTGACACACAATCATGGAATTATATGTGAAAATGTATTTGTGGAAAATGTACGTGCATATACTTTCTTCTAGACATAGCTCTTTGCTAATTTGTCATTAAACATCATAATTGAATCCTGAAGAACTAAAAATACACCTTTCACTTTTGAGCTAAAAAACAAGTCCTTCAAATTACCTTGAAAAATAAATGGATAAAAATGAATAATAATAGATGAAAGTAGAATTGTTAAGATCCTGTATATATCCTGTTTGTATATATATATATATGTA
>WBNH01014909.1:0-12349 GCA_013401255.1 Urocolius indicus
CCCTTGTCCTGTTGCTAGATGTCCCAACTTCCTCATAACAACCATTTAGATACTTGTAAATATTAATAAGATCCCTCCTCAGTCTCCTCTAGACTAAACAACCCCAGTTCCTGCAGCCTTTCCTCATATGAAAGACATTCCAGTCCCCTGATCATCTTGGTTACTTGCAGCTACACTCACAGCATTAGGTTAAGCTTCATGTGCAATGAATTACTAGGTATAAAACTAGATGTAAAACTAGATGTAAAATTACATTATTAGATGTAGAATATGTGGCAAAGATGAGAGTATGGGGTTTTTTCCTCCATAAAAAAAGAACAAGCATACCATGAAGATCATACATAGAAATAAGAAAATATATATTTCTTTAGTGTCACACTTTAGTTTTACACTGCCTTTACTGTAAAAATTTAATGAATCGAGAATGAAATTCTTAACTTGAAAGGAATTACTTGGACATATTTTTTTTTTAAAATAGCTGTATTGATCTTTTTAAACTCTGCTGAAAACAACAGAAAAAGAATTAGAATAAGATTATTCTATAAGATTATAAGATTATTATTTCATCTCACATATGAGTATCACATATACACATAACTGCAACTTCAGTATGCAAACAAAATGCCATCATAAAGTCTAGTTTAAGTATAAAAGTAAGACAAGTTGCCAGTGAAAAAATCCCCACATTAAATGGTTGGTGATACATTGGCCTATAAAAGAATGTCACCAATGCAAGGCATTTTTATGCTTGGCAAATGGACTTTTGGCAGATGTAATCATTAATAACCATGGATTCTGAGATAATTGTCGGAATCCATTCCATGATTCTATTATTGCATAGTTTCTAAAGGGTTGATAAATCATTAATATATTATATAGGCATGACTATTATGTTTGGCAGATGTTTGTGGCATGCCTGTTGTGATAATTATAGTCTAATTTGTTAGATATTAACAGACTTTGTGCAAAAAGGCACTTCCCAAAGCATCTGTTATTTAGTAAACTTTAGTCATACATATGAAAGTGAAGTTTTAATGCAGAATAAAACTTGACACAAAACAAAACATGACCCAACTGAATGACCAATCCAGAGGCCACTAAGGAAGAGGGTACTCAGAGTCATCATCTGATCAGTGTTGTGGATGAGCCGAGTCAAAAGCAGTGTAGTCTAGTAAGCAGTGCTGAGCCCAAGCCTGGAGGCTTTCCCCCTCATCACTGAGCTCCCTGGCTCTGCAATTCTGTTGACAGTGTTGTATTACTCTTGGCTCCAAGGCAGATGTGCTTTATGTCCATTTAGGATTATCTGTGTTGTTCCACATAGGGGATGCATTTCAAATGGCAGCCCGAAAATACAGCACTCATGCTTTAAGGTCACACTGACATTTTTGGTAAAGAAAATAAATAAATACCATTACACTTTCTCCAATGTTTGTGGAACATGCTGAAAGAAAGGTTTGAGTTTCAATGAGAAGACTATTTTTCTACATTTTTGTTATGTCATTGAGATTGATATTTTACTCAGTTTACTAAAGAAATTATCTCATAGGATACGATATGAGACTAATGTCACCATTTAGGAGGAGAGGATACAGTAAACTTACATGCTGCCTTCCTGAGTTCAGTAGTAAAAGTGCAGGACTATGAAATTCTGAACCTCTGGCCCAGCAGTGTTGGTAATGAGATTACTCAGTGGCATAGGAGGGAGTCTTCTACAAAATACACCTAATCCAAAAACTGCAAGGCCATTCCATTCCATTTTATCCTCTACACAATGTCTCTGAGTACTGACATGATGACTAATACTATTTTTTATTAAAAATTGACTGAACCATTTAACACATTTAAACATTTTTTTAAAAAAGCTGTAGCATACAGTACAACTTAGGTTTTATGTGAATAAAGCTAATAAAAATAATCCTTGAACGCTCTAGATGGCTCGAAATACACAATGCACACACAGATTTCAGATTCTTAGTAGAAAGCTATAACTACAACACTGGGATTAATTTCTTTTTTTTGGTTTTGTGTTTTGTACAATTATATTTTATATTGTTTGTACAATGACATAAAACCCCACAGTAAGACAAGCTCTGTTACCAAAGTGACTAAACAGTCAGTGCTAATGTTTTTTGCCAATGGAAAGGAAGGTGGCAATTGAAGCAATGCAGAAAGAGATGTCTCCAGGAACAGGAGGGTTTTTATTTAGAAAATCATTCATCTCACAGCTGCTTCTACTGTTACAGGGAATTAATGAACTGCTAGCAGTAAATGTGGCTTCCATTTAGAATATACAATCCATTGAAAAATAAAGTACTTGTGTCAATACAGAATAAGAGATTACTAGTAATATGGATTAACAACCTGAGCACAAATCTGAAATGTAGGAGCCACCAAAATGGATTCCTGTATTAGCAAATATGCTGGTCCTAAGCAAGTAATTTATCTTCCCATGGCTTTTATTATAGCTTTCTATAGAGCAGAGATGATAGTACTCATCTCAGGAAGGTACTCTGAAGATTGACAGGCCGGTAATTCATGCTGCTCTAGAGCAGATGTAACTACTTACAGGTCAGGTGAACTAGAAAAAAAAAAAAAAGGTGATCACTAGCAAATAATTTATTCTCCATTTTTCAGATACTATATTGATGTTTGCAATTGTGATAATTTTCACAAGCAGAAAATGACTGATTTTCAGTGATTTGAAATTTATTTACAGTATATGGACTTGAAATTTGCATTAGTGAAAATACTGCATTTCCCAGGTTTGTTATTTTCTATATCTTCAAATTTTTGTGAGTTTCACCAACTACACCAGAAAAGATCTGTGTTTTTCTACAAATGTGTTATCTGAGATGCAGAACTATCTAAATTTTTGTTACTTTAAATATTGCTAAAACATTTAAGGGCTACCCTAAAGATATTTTCTCACTTGGTTTTCATGTGTCATATAGCAAAGTAGGATAGTTTCATTGTTTTTTAATTAACTTAAAGCACAATTCAGCACACACAGCTAGATCTTGGACAAGTTACTTTTTAGTCTATTTCTATAGCAATTTTTAAAAAAAAAACTTCAGTTAGTCCAAGAATCGCATCATGACTCCATGGCCTTACTACAACATATGCAGCCTCCATGGACATCTACACTGTACTTGTGAAGGAAAGCCTCTGTGAAAATGTAGATACATATTATTTGTTTCACCTTCTGAGACTATCTGTTTCTAATCAAGAAAATGATGGAATCCTAGAATAGTTTGGGTTGGATCTCAAAGATCGACTAGTTCTAACTTCCTGCCAAGGACATAAGCACCTTCCACTAGACCAAATTGCTCAACACCCCAACCAACTCGGCTTTGAAAACTTAAAAAAAAAAAAAAATAGTTCTGAGATAGGTAAACAAATACCAGAATGGTTGCTAGCAGACTTTTTTTTAAATGTATGCAATAGCTACATTATTTAAAAACAAAACAAAACAAAACAAAACAAAACAAAACAAAACAAAACAAAACAAAACAAAACCTACACAGAAGGTAACAAAGTAATAAAAAATCAAGAACCTCACATGTGTCTGGTAAAGCATCCTCTGGAATCACAGTTCTCTCTTTACTGACCACGCAAGAAGCCTTTGGAAAGCAGCATACTAGTTTGGGTGGCTAGAGGTGAGAAGTGTGACTAAACCTTTTTCGTTCACTGATGAAAATGAAATGA
The DNA here is from genome assembly GCA_013401255.1 of Urocolius indicus. Lineage (NCBI taxonomy): Eukaryota > Metazoa > Chordata > Aves > Coliiformes > Coliidae > Urocolius > Urocolius indicus. Next base: position 3,706 of record WBNH01014909.1, read on the forward strand.
CAAACCTAGAGGGTGCTGAGGCATAAGAAATGCAGAGCTTTCAAAATCTTGTCTTGAGTATGCAGGGTATCTGAACATATTTTAGTATAAATGCTATAATTTTCAGCCTGCTTCCCTGTTACACTTTTTGAAGCACAATCAGGTTAAGAAGTCTCTAGTAGATGACTTGTTTTATCCAGGCACACACATATACAACAAGGAAAATAAAATTATACTCCTCTCAAAACTAAGTCTTCTGTTCTCCTTTAAGAAGACATATGAAGAACAAAGAGAAAATACCAATGTCATTCCCAGTTTTGCAATTGAGGATTTAATATATCTTTGTCACTAAAACTTTTCATGATTTTTGTAACAGAAAAACAACACATACGAAGACTTAAACAAATAATCATCTGATGGTATTAGTTGATTTGGTGCTTTTTAAAATCCAATTGACCTTTGTCAAAGCAAAGGCAAAAGAGCAACACTTGACATTTTGCTCAAAATAAAGAAAACACAATTTAGCGATTTTCAGCCAACTGTGGTTAGCTCTAGCTTCACAGTTGCTTAACTCTTTCCAAACACAAATGATTTTCAGTCCTCATATGCATTGGAAAGCTTCCTGAGAGATTTGCTACTATATTCAGATCTCACATTTAACTGTTGATATTTTCGCCTTTGGAGAAAAAAAATCCATCACAAAAATTCAGTACAAAACCAAAACATTTGCAACATTGCATTTAAATAATTTCAAACAAACTTACTTTGGAATGAATGTAGGACAGTGCAGTTAACATGTCCCTTAAATTCATGGTCCTTCTGTTAACAGAAGGAAATACTGAAAAATCTCCAAGAATTAATGGTATGAGATCACAATAACACTCAATGTTTTGGAGCAGGTTAAATGTTTAACTGCCCGTATAAATCACAACTGGCAGAACACTGTGCTAGTAATGCAGTCAGTGAAAATAACTTTCAAAGTGATGCTCAGTGCTTTCATTATGCCCTCACATCATCTTGCCTTTAAGCAGAACCAAGGTGTAGGAATCAAAAAGTTGTTCTGAGTTAGGACTAACTCTGAGAAAGGGCTGATATCTCTAAAAAATGCCTGCTGAGAGACAGGATACATTATTTTGTTTGCAGTATAACACTATTGTGATTATACAGTTGCTGGATCAAAGCGAGTATGCACACAGACAACAGATAACTGCTGACATGTGAAACACTCTCAGGCTTCTGAAATAAGACTTTCAAATCCCTGGTAAAAACTAATTTGTTTTTATTTTTTTCTATCATATACAGAATTCATCTCTTGGACCAATGGGCTCAGAAATATCCACAGGATCTCAAATAATGTGTCACCAGTACCTTTTACAGTGGCATTCATACTGCTGTTGGTTACAAAATTAGCACTGTGTTTGCTTCTGTCAATCCTGTATTCTACTGGTGATTGGCATTTGTCTTGAGATGAAGCAGTACACCCATCTCAGTTTGTACTTTTTTAACTTAGTGACGTACAGAAGAAATTCTTTCACTATTAGTATCTTAGTGCACAATTCTGCATTTAGTGCAATTAAATCCCATATAAGTCCTGTTGAATCATGCTGCGGATTAAAAACCATTTTGTTGTGTATGGTACATCATTCTTCTGAATCACCAGTAACTCTTACATTTGTGTAATCAAAAAGTTATGTTAACATTTTTTTCAGCCATGGTCATGATGAAAATGCAAGTGAAGATTAGTATTTTTTTATTATTTTTTTTGTTTTTCCATTTTGTTTTTCCCTTATTCTTTCCTCTGCTTTTACCTCTCCAGATTTGTTGTGTTTGTATCAAATATCACTCTAAGCGTTGAGCAGATTTTCTGCATTTTTTTTCCATTTAAATTAGTACCTAATAGCTTGGATTAATATGTCTAACTTCACTACAACCAATGTAGATTTTTATCATACCTTTAAGTATTTTATCTTTAATTGTAATATTGATGTCTAACTAACAGCAGTAGAGTTGACAAAATCACAATATATCTAGTATATTAGTTATAACTCAATCTACGTTGTGGCACAAACAAGATTTTGCTGATATCTAGGCCTCCCAGCTTTATTTCAAGGACTTTTTGCTTATTCTGTTCTAGAACACTTTTGAGTAAAAAGCAAACTCTATTTTCATGTCATGTTACTGTTTCAAGAAGTCATTGTTTCTTTTGGCAAACTAACACCTATTTATTCTTAATTTGACCTGATCAAGTCCACAATGGCATTTCTTTAAAAGAAAATGCTTCTAAAAAGAGTCCATTGAACAGTTTCTTTGGGTTAACTCTGACTTAGTTTGGACAACTCATTTCATTATTTCCTAGACTAGCAAAATCATTATCAACTGTACTTAGAGAATTGCTTTGTTGTCAATGGAAAATATGCGTTTGGAGTTTATGTGCATGTAGAGCAACAGTAAGTTTTTTTACAAAGTTCTGTTAAAAAAAGCAGTCAAGGTTTGGTCTCATTGATGGTTTCAAAATGATTTTAACTCTGCTTTGCCACAATACAGGGGAATTTCACTACATGAGAAAAGTCTGTTGTTTTAGAGCTTGGAACTCCTACTTAACTCACACTGGTTGCAGCATGCAATAACATTTTATCTACATGAGAGAAGTTCCTTCTTGCATTATTCTATAAGGATCATATGCCTCAATGATTGTATTTGCTTTTTCACAGTCCTGTACACATTTTTCATATCTCTTGTCTTACCAATTCAATAAGTCATCTTGTAAATGAAGGTTGGGTGGTGGTCTCTTAACTCATATTGCTTCAACACTCATCTTGTGAATGACTTTCCAAAAATCTGATTTCCAACAATGACACATGTTTAAAATGTGTTATATGTCACAGATAAAATGAAATCAAAGAAGGATTTTATGTTGCATATAACATATGTTGCAGGAAAAAAGTGAATGAAGTTAGTCTTTACTAAATTCCTGTAATTTCAGAATGACATCTTAGTGTTCACGGTTTCTTCTAAAATTGCATCTCAATAATACATTGAGTAATAATGAAAATGTGAGAGAGAAAAACAGTAATGTAATTCACTGTTTTTGCATTACTTACTTGGAAGCCATTGAAGCTATATATAAAATAAAGATTTTTTTTTTTTTTAACATGAGTTTTACAAGCCCTTAGACAAGGACTCATTTGTATTTGTTATGAAGAAAAAAAGTCATTCTCATACTGGTGAAACATCAGGCTTATACAATACAGAGGATTCCTGTGCAATAAATGAGTGGATGGAGGAAAAGGGAATGGTTCTTCTACAGAATATTAAAACTTTGCATGCATATTTTTCACAGAAACATTCAGGTCAGCCTTTATAATGTAATGATGTTCAACATGAAAATATGTATGCAGAGACCAGTCTGCAGTGCTGAAACATAAGAAACTGAATCCATTGCTCCAAAGTAATTCCTAAATATGGCTAATATTTTACCTAAGCTTTCCTGTCTATGTAATCTCCAGGTCTTTGCATTTTATCATTAGCTCTGAAATATTTAATGCTGTCTCAAAGCTCACGACCTCAGTGTCATATGGCTAGTGTTTTTTGTCTACATATCACAATGAACGGGTTCAAAACAGGGCTTCTCACATCAAATCTGAGAACAACAGGAAAACTGTCTGGATGGGACTGCTGAAGGTCATTCAGTACACTCGGAGGGTTAGTCCACTGATCAGGTCAGCACAGCTTTGTCTAGCTGAACTTTAAGACGCTGAAGTAGTGGAGATCCCAAAGCTTTCTTGGCAATAGTTCCTGTTCTGTCATTCCTCCTAATGAATTATTCTTCACAATGTTTTGTCTGAATCTCCCTTGGCTATGTGCCCTGTTGTTATTATCCAGCACTTTGAAAACAGTAGAGAGGAAGAGAATGACATTGTCATCTTTTTAACTATCTTTCAAATATTTGCATGCTACGATTACATTTTCCATTGGTGTTCTCTTCACCTGACTAAATAAACCCAGCTCCTTCAGCTGCTTTTGCCAGGACATGCACTCCAGGCCTCTGACCACCACAGTAGTCCTTCTTGAATCCTTGCCAGTTTCTTCCATACACCTCATAAAACAAAGACTCCAAAATTGGGTTGAGTATTCCAAGTGTGGCTTCACTAGCTCTGACTAGTGAACAGACATGATAATTCAATCAATTGGTCGAGTTCCTCATGGTGAAGCCTGGAATGTGCTTTGTCTCATTTCCAAGAGGAGTTCCGTTTTACTTAGAGGAGTAGCCACAATTTTCCCTAAGCTATACTCTGCTTTCCTATATTTGTTTTAAAAAATAATATGCTATAATCATGTTTTTCTGTTATAACTGGGCAATGGATTGAAATACTCTCTAAATGTTTTTGATAACAGGGCAATGGATTGAAATACTCTCTAAATGTTTTTGATTGATGATTTGTTAAAAAATCAGTGAGCCAAAGTCCACTTGAGTACACTACTTTATTTTGTACTTTATTTTGTACTTTTTCAGTTTTATTTTGCATTATTATGTATATTTATCATCACAAACACAGTTTCAGATATAAGCTACTCTCTTCTGACATCAGGTTCTCTTATATACATTTAAGAGATGCTTAGTTACAACCTAACACTGCTTTTGTTTAGCTGAAACTGCATAGTTTTTCCTTGTTTTGTCTTCAGTTATAGACTGATTTGGGATCCATTATGAAAGGACATGAATAGGTAAAGAGCGTATTTTCCCATAATTTAATAAATCACTACAGTAATCATGTATTAGAGTATGTTTCGGATGGTAAGTAGGAACACAGAGAATTCTTTTTTAAGGAGAAAGCAATATAAATAGAGAAGGGGATATAAAATTCAATTTTGCATTGCCTTGATTCACTGAATAATCAAGTAACTCAGATGGCTTCATATGTTTGCATGGCTGCAATCACACATATCAGTGCTATTGCCCAATCAGGATTACATTCCAGAATTTTATCTGATAATGTCAAAAAGTGCCAATCTTTCTTTAAGTGCTTTACATTAGCTCATTTCTTTTTTTTTTAAATTTAAAATAAATGTGCATACTGAACAAACCTTTGAGCTTTTCCACTTTAACAAAAATATCCTTTTTTTGTATTGCTTTTCTGTTCATTTACTAAATGAATAAACTGTGCTGAGTATACTGTGTTCTGAATATACTGTTTTCTTTCCTTCTAGATAGAGTATATATTGAAGAGAATCCAAATCCCCAGAAACAGCATAAAAATCTACTTTACGGCACAAAAGTCAAAATGAAATGCTTGTTCTGGATGTGTATTTAATTTTGGAGGTAGTGCACAAATTCTTTGAGCTTTCTTTAATTGGTTTTGGTTTCTGCACTCAGCAGACAGAAAAGGTGTTGATATTGCATGTACTATCTCGACTTGAACAAGCTTAAATGCTTTTCTTGATAGTCTTGTACTTCATCTTATCCTGACAATACTACAATAACTTCATTGTCCTTTGTTAGGATTATCTGCAGTATGGAATCTGTTTTTTTGCAAAATCTGTAGGCAGCCAGTACTTGATTTTGCTTAGTTTTGTGTGGCTTTGATCATCAGAACTCCTCTATGGGATCATCTAATTTGACTCTGACTCATCTGGAGGAGTTGTTTAGGAAGATACCATCATCACAACCTATTTATAGTGGTGGCCTTTTCAATGTCCCCCAACTAGAGGGTTCAATAGTACGTTCTAGAAAAAGCAAAACTTTCATTTGCAACTGGAGCTGACATAAGCTTTATAAAGCTTTTCTTTTTTTTTTTTTTAGTTTACTGCACTTACAAAACTGTATCTTTTTTATCTTCTTGCTTTCTCAATAGGCTTTCTCTTAGCTTCTAAAACTGGCATATTGAGTTATCTGGCTACATTTATTTTCTATTGCCCCATACACAGAATATTGTTCATTATAATATTCTTGAGGGTTTTGCCACTAAACTATTTTGATACTTTATCTCCTTTGGTACTTGAGGTAGCCCTTGCTCCTGTTCTGGTTTGCCTCTGCAATTTTAATTAATGAAGTCTGGTGAATCAGGTCTACCCCAAACAATTCCAGGTATAATCCCAGGTACATCCATATTTCTTGTTAAAGGTACCATGGGCTTTTCGAATGAACCTGAATTCCTGAATTGTACTGTACATACAAATAAGCTGATTTTTTTAAATTGTTATATTAGGCAAGTCAGTCATTTTGCCTAGTTTGGAAGACCATCAACCAATTCTTACTTCCAGATTTTTCCTGTGTTTCTTGGGAAGATATATTTGATATGTAACACTGTTGGTCATTATGTAGACAGGAATTACCCTGGTGTACTCAAAAACAGAACACACAAAGATATTTTACCCTTATCTACATTAGTCAAAACAAGTACACAAGCTCTTTTTTAATACTGTGGTTAATAACAGGATGCCTCCCAGATTTTATTTACATTTCACTTGAAGTCAAATTGTCAAAAAATAGAGTTCTGGTACTGGCTTTGAATCAAAATTTTTATTTAACAGATTAATTTCTTGTTGGGACTAGGGCATGATGGAGCTTATCACTAGGTACCGGAAACCATTGCAGGGGTCACTACAGAGTACCTAATACCTTGTAGCTTGCAGTGTAGGTATATCCTAAATTATAAAATGGTGTGCTAGGGTCTGCAGTGCAGTTTGCTGGAAATACAGTCAGAGAATAATCAAGATTATACTAAGAAAGTCTACTGCAGAGAAGAGCCTGAGAATGAGTCTGAAGCTTCATCCCAACCCTTCTGCCAACAATGAGAAGAGATCCACCCACTGAACTTTGGATCCATCAAAGGGCAAATACACTCCTGATGACATCAGCTATACAAACCAGAAACACCTCATAATTGCATGAAAAACACAGAGATAGCTTAGAGGAGTATAGCATATGCAAAACAGGTTGTTTAGAGAGAAGCACATAAGACAACAGCTTGTTCTTTCACTCCTGACCCCAGCAAATACCTGGTGAATTAATCCACAGAGACAATCACTTGTAAAGAAAAGAAGTAAATGTTTCTCTTGGTTTTGTAAGTTAAAAGAGTAGTCAAGATCTTTTGAATGAGAGCATGGACTATGTTTCTGTGACACAGCTGCTGCCTGCGTAGGATAATCAGAAGCATACTGCAGATCAACAGACATCAGAGATCCCAAACATGCTTCTTGTCCTTTTCCTTTCCTGCTTTTCTAAATTTATTTTGATTTTGTAAATCACCTATTGTCCCACCATACAGCGCTTTGCATGTTTATTCCTGACATTACAGAGAAAGGGCTGCTTTTCCTCTCTGTACTTTAGAATAGCTCATAGTATAAACTCTTCTCTGATGGGAATCATTTCCTGCAGGAAGTGCTCGGAAACAATTTGTCCTTAGTAGATGATTTTTCTATCAAGTGCATTTCCTAGGAATTGTATATCATGAGGGCTAAACAACTAAAGTGGGCAACATGCAATGTCTTTTTACTATCCTGAATTCAATCCATTTGGATATCCAACACTTTTTAATGGGTCACATTCTGCTTTGTTTACACAGTCTGTAGCTCCTGAGCAGCGGGGAAGCTGATCTATGTTTCTTGTAAACTATTTATTGTTCTTTTATATGGGGAAAAGCTCTTATATGGGGAAAAGCTCTTAGTAAACACCAAATTACTTTCCAGCTGAAAGAAGGCATGTTGTATAGCAGAAATGCCCACCAATAAATGGCAAAACAGTCTTTTATGGCTGGAATCACAGAATCGCAGAATGGTAGGGGTTGGAAGGGACCTTTAGAGATCATCTAGTCCAACTCCCCTGAAGAAGCAGGTTCACCTAGGTCATATAGGAACATGTCCAGGCAGGCCTTGAAGGAGACTCCACAACCCCTCTGGGCAGCCTGTTCCACTGCTCCATCATCCTCCTGCTTTAACAATCATTATTAATTCTTTGATCTGATAAAGATATAATGCATGGGAATGAGATACCAACAGCATGAACTGAAAGACAGCTAGTTCCTCTCAAGTTCATTATGAAAATGTGTTACTGTTTTTAAGTCCCATGTTCATCTCCCATTCCCAATTAGCCAGGTGGAGAGAAAAGCTTCTAAGGACATGGGAGACAATTGTTCATGTTGCAGATGAACTTGCCTCTGAAAAGCCTGCAGGCCAGAAGGACTTCAGCAGAGAGTGAGTGCTCTATGTGACCAGACCATTATTAGTGTGAGTGAGGTTTGAAAAACCTTTATAAAGCTATATTTGCTTACAGTGAAACCCTCATTTAATCATCATTTGGTATCTGTAAGACACAGTTTTCTTTTACACAAAGAGCTTGCATACTGAAAATTTCTCTGAACAAGACAATTTTGTGTATCTAGTTATTTGTTGAATAGCGTAGATAAGGAAATTTACAGACTATAAATTGTCTTGTTCCTTCCTTGTTTTTCATTTCATGCTGCATGTCTGGTCACCTGAATCACCTGTCAGTTTTCCTGTTTTCTGACTAGATAACGGTAATTTTAAAACCGGTGAACAATATATCTGGGACAGTTATTGAAAATGTGAGGGTGTTCCAGGAAATGTTTTTTACACTTTTTTTATTGTAGAGATTTACAAAGGACTTAAGATAGTCACCTATTAAAACAAATAAACAAAAATAAAA
>WBNH01014911.1:0-15135 GCA_013401255.1 Urocolius indicus
CCTGTGCGACCTGCTTCTGCAGGGAATGTTGGGCTAGATGATTTCTAAGGTCCCTTCCAACCCCTACTATTCTCCAATTCTATGAATTCTCTCAGAAAAATTAAATAGAAATTGCTATTAAAGAACACACACCAACAAAAGCTTAAGCATGTCAGTAGGTGATCAAGGTAAACGAGTCTGGAGTACTACCCAAAAAACAAACAAAAACAACCCTCACAATCCAAACATCAATACATGTAAAGGATAATCAGCCAAATTTCAATACAGTATATTTCACCTCGCAGCAAAGGTCCTGCCACCCCTATTACTTTATAATCTCTTAATTTGTCACTTCAACATCAAGTTACATAAAAGAGTAGAATCGTGTTAATATTGAGAATGTGGGAATGCCCCAACTTTCTAAAGGCTCAGCAATTCCAGAAACAAGTGTGATACCGGTGTAGCCCATCAACCTGGACACCAGTTCCAAGTCAAGGGATCTGTTGTGGCATGTATCTCAGAGGCTGCATTCATCAATATGCATCTCGCACACAAAATGTTGCAACATATCAGCAAAGATCCTCACCCAGAGTAATAGCACTGCATTTCCCAATACTTAATGAAATACAAAGTGAGCAGAAGTGGAGTTATAACTGGCAGATCATAATTTGTGACCCTGATATATTTAATCAGGGTTGTATTAATAATGAAAAAAAAAAATGCACAGAGAAAGAAAATCATGGACACAGGTCTCAAAATCAGCCTAAAAATTTCTAATGTTATGCAATTGCCTATATTTTTAGGCAAGGTTTCTGTTGCAGGTTTGCAACTTCTGGATGATCCCAGTTCAGAAAACATACAGGCACAAACTCTACTTATGCATATCCCACAAACAGTGGAAAGTTGGAGAGAAATATAAAAGCAAATCCCCCAAATTCTCATTTTTCATCTGGCTTCACTTTAGAGTCTTTTATATCTTGAGATTACCCTTCTCCAGGAATTACATGACTTGCCCTTTACCAGAGTAGTTCACGAACAGTAAATGTGTTTCATAACAGAAAGCTGGAAGGGAAGCCCAAATTAGGACGAATGAGTAAGTTTGCTAAGACAAAGGAGAAACTAACATGATTTTTCACCAAGTCACTCAGAAAAATTGGAATTTACTTGTTTGTGATGATTTTGCCACAGTTTTTGTCTATGTTGAGCTCCCCTTATAGAGCATATTCACTCAATTTCTCATCACACTTGGCAGGTGCAAGAGAGTCACATAGCCCAGGTGGGGATGTGGTAAGAACCTGAATTTAAGCTACTTAAACAGCTGACACACCATCACACATTAGACATGCTGAAATAGGACCATTGGTACTTGTTCATTAGGTGGAGCAACCTAACCTCTCAGTTTAGCATCTGAGAATGCATCTGTAATTTTGGATTCCCATCAAAAAAGCAGTCACTGCCAATGATTTGGGCACATGTGTGTTAATCCAGTATAAACGCAGGTAGCCAGGTTTGCAGTTTGGAGCATGAAGCCTTCTCTCTACCTAAAACTACAGTAGGAACAACAGAGATGTGAAATTATAGCCTCCTAGTGATGCAGGGAGTATCCAATCAATAACATGCTCACACCCATCCCAAACAGCATCAGCCACCAGGTCTAGCTCCAGCAGTTTGAACGGTCTTGAAACTGGGCTTCAACCTGTCTGAGGTACCTCTGCCAAGGATGTGACTATTTTAAGCTACTTCTGGTGATGCAGTTTTGGGAGTGGAGAGCTTCTTGTAACCCTCCAATCTGACTCACTTCACATACACTGTTAAAGCTGTCTGAAATAAAATTGAGTGTAGCAGTGATTGTAGATTATGAGATATATACCAGAAAGATAAGTATGAATCTAACTACCATATATATGGGTTACAGCGTGGGCAGGTGTATCTCCCTTCAGTTGGCTGAACAGTTTCATATTAAGCCTTTCAGAAAAGTGACAGCACTGTATGCAGGTAACAGTTCAAAGCACTCAAGTTTCTATGCTTCGATATACACTGTAACATTTTATGGTAAATACAATCTTTACTAAAGCTGGAAAAACTTTCCATTGTAAATGCAACTTCTCTCATAGAGTTCATAATTACTATCACTGCCATATTCATCATAAAATTATGTATGTCATTCATCCAAGAAAATGCTGAGTAAGATCATGGGCTTGCTATATTTAAAAAAAGAAGAAAATTGGGAAGGCCAAATAGTATCACATAAAGGATTCAAAAATCAGACTTGTCACAAAGAAAATGAAATCCTTTCCACCACTCACACTGACAAACAGATCTTTCTGTCCTTTGTGCCATTCTGGATGCAGGGGAACAACCATCGTTGGTGAGGTTGTGTGGGCAGCTGACATCAAAGCAGTTCAATGGAGAGCTTCATCATTTTCCGGGACCATTTCACAGCTCCCTGCAAACAGGCTGAATTGCAGCACTGTCTGCTTTGATCAGGCCTCTCTCCCAAAGCATCTGGATGGAGCCCCAGACAAGAGATGCTCAGAAAAGGAGTTGGCTGCTTGCCCCGCTTCAGATGAAGAATTTCAGTGGGGCGGAGAGGACGTGGGGGCAGGGAGTGTGTTATTTCCAGCTGAGGGAGAGATGTAACCAAAAGATATGCCAGTTTTGAAGGAGCTGTATTGACATACAGAATTGACATGTTCACTTGCAAAGGGAGGTAGAAGAGGTTGGGATAGACTGACTGGGTTTTGAAAGATCTTATTCTATTTCCAAATGTAGTCACTAAATCTAGCCAAATCTAGGCATAACTTCTTCTCCTGTGTTGTGATAATTCACTGAATTCATGGTAACAGAGTCAAACTCACACTAACCCCAGTTCTCCACCAGGGTTATTCATGTTGTGCAGTCATCCCCAGTGACAGAGATGACATACACAGAGTGCCTCTAATGCACTCATTAGCCTTTTAAATCCAGCCTCCACAGGGGCAACAGAAAGTAAAAATGGGTTATGAACCATTGCTGATACCAAAGGCAATAGAGCTATGATTGTATGATAAAACCTAGGGACACAGAAAGCAGATGTCAGGCTGACCAAGAGATTCCTACATGAAGGATCAAGCACCAATTTACCTGGAAGATTGAGATAGGAGCCAATCTTGTAGAGAGGCTTTAACCCACATATTAGAATCCCCTGGAGCAGCCCATTCACTCCCACATCATATAACCAAGGTACAGTCATGTACAATTACAGTACAATTTAGTGTGTGCTGAGGGTGAACCCCTACATTGCCCTTGGTCAGACTCTACAGTCACGAAGGACTTCTGTGCTGGGCCATACATGTACAGGAATAGAAATGTCTCCAGTCAGGTATTTTCCTCTCTCATGACAGCAGTGGGTTGTAGCAACATGTCTCAGCTCTCAGCTAGATTGCATGAAGAAGCAGGATAACATATTCAGCTGCTCTCCCACCTCCTCGGCACAAAGGACAGCAAATTGTGTATTGTTCTTTATTTTCTTGCACATCATTGTGAAGAAGTCTTATAATCACTAAATTGAGTGCTTGCCAGAATTTATGTACCCCTAACATTCAGAAACAACACTGTCATAATTAGGAACAGCCATATCTTTTTGCACAGATGGTGCAACAAGCTGCGATACTTGCATAAACATGTCCATTATACATACCAAAGGTTGTTGTGAGCTCTGAAGTACTCTGAAACTTGTTGCTTCAGTACTAGTTCACTGCTTGGTATTCACCCAGACTCATGGTAGCCAAAAGATCTAGCCCATCACGGCTCATCCCCTTGTGTTTTTTTTCACTCATAGCTTCTGTGTTTGCTGTCGAACACTGATAATCACCCTACTGTGGGCTGTTGAGTCTTTGGGACCACAGGAGTAAAGCAGTCAAGGCATTGGCTCTTACTAACTGCTCCAGAGCTGTGGGAGGGATGCAGAAACTCCTTCTGGATGATGAACTACACATGAGTAGAAAGGAAAATAAACTGACCTTTTGAGCTTTACAGAGCACAGGATGCAACCTATGTGGCCATCCTCACCAAAGAACAAGAGTGAAAACATGTGGAGTCTCCCTGTGCCACAGCCAAAACCTTAACTGGAGACTTCATTCGTGTTCAGTAAGAGAGACTGCTGAGCGCTGCCCAACCCAACGTGAGGAGTTGGCCTCTGCAGCAGCACTGGCACCGACCACCTGCGAGTGATTATACATGCACTCATTTTTCCTGCTGAGCAAACCCTGGAACGATAAGCCCAACAGTGGATGTATAGGAAGACAGTTATGAGGGAAACAGGGTACTAAGAGGAAAGGAGGATTTATTCCCCCTTGAACCAGATATTTGCCTAGGAAGCAAATAGAGGCTAGACACAAGAGTCTCAGATACTCCCCTTCATTGCTTTCACGCACACTAAGTTAAAGATAAATGACCACAATCCTGCCAGCACCTCAGCTAGAGGCAAGAACATCAGTGCTCCAGGTGCCCTCTTCCTCCCTGCTGTGCACATATTGGATGTAGGAAAGTTGTTTTTGGCAGAAATTCAGTGGGCATCTCTGCCTGCAAAGGTCTTCATTGCAGAAGAGGTGAGAGAGCTCCTGGGAGCCTTAAAGTCACTCAGGATTCTGGTAAACAGCAACCTTGAGATTTAGCAGCACCTCAGAGAACTTAAAGCAACTCTATTTCTAAATATTTGCTTCATCAAACTCAGTGAAGCTGCTACAGTATTTGCATCCACTGAGAACAAGGCCAAGGTGGATCCAACCCAGGTTGACACTATCCCGTAAACGTGTCCTGATCTGGCTGTGATTTTTGACAGTGCCACTTCAGTTGCAGACACCAGTGGAAGAATTCCTGTAAGAGAGTTTTGTTGACACAGATGTCTTACATATTTTTGTCTCCACTGCAGGAGACAGCACTGGGCTAGGCTCTGCAACTGCACATCAACTACCAGCTGGTCAACAGAGCAGAGAAAACCCTACCTGTTAGGAAAAGCCATTTTTCAAGTCCTGCAGTCAGCACATGGTGCCTAGGAGGTCTGTGTAAACTTCTAAAATCCAGTCCTTTTTCATGAAACCTTTATCTGAGGATCTTGGAAAGGCAGCAAAAGAGAGAGAGATAGCCTGTTACTATTACAATAAAGCCCCCATGAAACCAAAGACAGGTTTCCAAGACAATGAAATCAAGGAGACCACCTTGTGTAGTCAAATAAATATGTAAATTATTGCCCCAGTAGCTAAGCTTGACTCTTTCAGAAAACCACCACTTTCTCAGTCTCCTTATGCTCCCCATTCCTCTTGCACAGGCGCTCAGTTGCTCTGGACATGGGCTGCCATGACTCAGTTAGGGGAGGCAGCAGAGCAGTAATGGCACTTCTTGGGGGAGACAGCAGGTGGGAGAGTTTTGCACCAGTTTCACTCCCTGTTGTAGCTCAGGAGGAGGGAAGCCATGCAGAGACACTGTTGGAGGAAGAGATGCAGTTAGTTGTAAGGAGCAGAAACACAGCAGCAAGCCTCACCTTTAGCAACCAGGGAGAAAATGTTTCTCTTTTGTGTCACTTAAACTTTAACATCAACAGTTCCTGGGTTTTACTCTTCAGCATTGCTCCTTATTCTCCTTAGCAACCATGTCACAAAGCCCAACCAGCTTTTAACAGGGCTGAGTGGCACAAGACCCTCTTGACACTTGCAATCAACACTGTCTCCTGGCCTTCTGCTGCACAAGCTAAGCAACTTTGGCAGGATGCTGTCCTACGTAAACACCCTTTCTTCCAACATTAGTTTTCTTGTCAGGAGCAGACTATGTTCTAAAGTCAAGGAGGAGAAGCAGAGAAGGGTCTAGCTATACAAAGCATGGTAGCTTGCATGAGATTCTTCATGTTTTCCGACCTACACAGTAGATAAGAAGGGTCTGTTCATGCATTCAGTAGCTGAACAATGGATGGACATATCCCTCTATCCCACATTAGAACTTTTAAAGTGTGTGTGGATTAAACACTTAGGTGCAGAATTCACATAAATGCCATAAAATATCAAAAGCTAAGTTGAATCTTAACCAAGAAAACCAACTCTGTGCAGCTTTTTTGGGGGGAAGGGAAATATAATTGGAAAGCTTTTCAGAGAAGGTTCTCTCAATTTGTCACAATTTCAGGTTTTTGGTGGGAAGTCAGCTACATCTCTATCACACAATCTCAACAATTGTTTTCAAAACAAAACAGACAATTTTTTTCCGCCATCAGCATAAATTAATAGTATATATGTCCTGTAAGAGATGAGTGTGCTTAAGCAGAACATATTTTTTAATTCATAATGAGGTAGTGGAATGTTTTCAAACCCCATGAATGACTCTGTTCTGGGTGGGCTCAAGTATTGGACAAAGATTAAGACACATCTTTGCTAAAGTCAAGCCTGCATTTGATGATTTGAGTTTTGTGTGGTTTAGTGCCATAATTCAACTCCATCCTTTCCATCTGCATTAGTTTCCTCCCCACCAGCTGCACAGTACTCTGTTCTCTACATAGCAGCTAGCAGTCCATTAATGACGTCCAGCTCACTAGGCTTTTAATTTCATGTTTATACCCAAAGGAGGACAGCAGGGCTTAGGAGAGACATGGACTATCTTCCATCCATTTTTCTCTTTCCTCTTAATAGAGAACCTTTCTTGACCAAGAATCTTCCCAGACTTGTATGTTTGTAAAACTCTGATGTATCTCCCCACCCTGCAGGACATTCAGAGGAAGGCATAAACACAGGTATACATGTACACCTCCTGCATTCAGGTGTACACAGTAATCACCCCTGTCTCTTTACTGCTTTAAATGCTGTACATGAGACTTCTGATGTAGATTCCATCAATAGACCTTTTGGATTGCAACAAAACTTCATCCTTTTCACCACTCTGGGGGACTTGGATGCTCAAGAAGACTCTGTAGATCTTCTGATCTGAAGTCCTATGAAGTCAACAGCCAGCCATTCCCCTCTTTGAGGCCCTGAGAACAAGGCTTTGAAGCTCACTGGGAAGATTATAAAACTCAGTCGGGCAGATTACAAACAGCCAGAAGACTTCCTGTCTCTGGAAAGGGCATTCATTTGATCATGTTTGCCACTTCCCATGACAACAGCAGCGTGAAGGGGAAAGGGGCAGTATGTCTGGTGATTAGATCTTGGCCATTTACGTGTGCAAGCCAAAACTTTGAATTTCATCTCATCCATTGACAAGGCACATTAAAACCTCAGCAACTGACATTATGTAAAAATCCACAAAGGCACAGGTGCTGCTGAAGATAGACAGTGATCGTCTTTAAGCTCATATTCATTTTTAGAGGTTAGAGCAGGGAGAAAAAGAAACAACTAAGCAGCAATGAAGGTAGACAATGTTTTAAAACAATGTTACTTCTAACAATATGTCAAGTTTTTCAGAAAAACAAAACTTTCTTTAACAAACTGCTTCTTGGTAATCTTTGACAACAAGACCAGGAAAGCCACTGGATCACATTGCACCACCCTCTGAGATACTGCAAAATGAGATGTATTATTGCTCAAGGCCTGAGGTAAGGCTTTATAACCTTTTCTTTCTATCTTAACTCAGCATCAAAGAGCTCCTCATCTATGGCTGCTGCTCTTGCACACTGCAAGAGCTCTGAATCTAGCTGAGAACCAGCGACTTCCGGACCCCTCCCCAGAAATTACTTCCTCTAGAAAAACAAGTCCCTCAGATCAAAGAGAAATATTTAGAGAAGCAGCTGGACCCAAGACATAAAAAGGTGGTCTGGCTAACAGGGGACTAGGGGTTCTATTCACAGATGCATTCCAGGTACTAGTGTAAAATAATTAATTTTCCTGAGCAGTCTATCACGTTGGCAAGAACAAAGGCTAGTACAGAAAGTCAAAACTTCCTTGCTGAGCTTGGGCAACTATATATTCATTTATAATTTATAATTTTTATTTATGTCTGGGTACGTGAGTTTTAAAAGCAGATAGAGAGTATTCAAAGGGGCTGGACTACACTGCTTAATATCTTTCTGCTTTCTTTTTGCTTTTCACAGCCATTCACTTCATTGTCATGAAATTGTAACAAAAAAGAAACTACCAAGAGTCAGTACATGGAGTTTGTTAAGATGATATAAAAAATACTAAAGCCAGTGTATAAAAGTATTTCTAAGGCTCTGTTGAATTCAAGTCAAACCAGTGGACAGTGTGATGTCATGGCTCAATCATGATAACATCCAAAGTGAATGTTATTCTCTGTACACATTTCTCACAGGGTTTAGACTTCAACAGCAAGACTGTCATACATACGAAAAGATTTTCATACAGACTCCACCAGCCCTTCCATCCAGTCTTTAACTTCAAGATTATTTCCTGCTGTTCTTCAAGCAAATCAACTACAAATCCTGAACAGGTGTGCTTTTTTTCAGGTTGTATTCAGTGCATGTGTAAAAGAAAATCGGTGCCAGTGGAGGAGCACAAATCAATACTGCATCTCCAGAAAGACTCACAGAGCTGCCAGCAAATGAGACATCCACTAAATAGTCAGGGAATAATATTGTGACTAATAATGAAATTAAATTTTGCAAGGTTTTTTAAAGAATAGAAAAGATGTCTGGAGCAATCTCCTGAGCCAGAATGAAAGAGAAATAATCATAGGACAAAAGCAATGCAAGGAAAAATGAGTTTCACTATGAAACGACACCTTATCTCAGATAAAGTTATTTTCTTATGCATAAGACATTTTAAATAACCATCCCAAGACATTTATGGAAAATGCGGTGTCCTGGTTTACTGAATCACTGAAGAAATTTAAGCATCTTGACATTCTGCAATTAAAAATAATGATACTTTTGGGAGGAAAATTAAGCTAGCTGAAGGTATGTTTTAATTTGTCAGCAATTTTACTCTAGCAGAAAAAAACAAAATAATTTATGGCAAGGGGAAAAAACAAGCCTCATAAAGGAAGCTGTTTCTCAAGTTGTATATTAATGTGTTATGATTATACTATCATTCCAGCAGGGAGCCCAAAGCAGAATTTCATTAATTTCATGAGTTTGTTAAACAATTGGTGCCTCTAGAATTGCTCATTTCTCTTTATGCCATTATCCTCTGTTGCTCAATTGCTATTCTTTCTAATTACCTACTAATAAAGTGCTTTTAAAAAAACCCAAAACAATCAAATCTCCCAGATGATGAATAGAGGGAGGAGTTTTCAGAAAATGCTAGCTTCCCCTTTGCCCCCTTCTGCATAAATACTATATTAAAGAAAGACCTGGGACTGGAGAGAGGCCCTCCAGTCCCAAGTAGCTTTGTGCTGGGCCCCCACCAGAGACATCAAAGTCCTCTTTCAGATCAGGGAGAGGGTGGCATCTCCCATTCACATCTCAGTGTTTCTCTCTCCAACCTGTGGCCAAGCCAGACAGAATTACTAGCTCAAATGGCAGACTGGATGTTTAAAACATCCAACACCCTCAGGTGAAGTTCCTCCACAAAGCCAAGGAGTTTTTCCACACTATGGGGGCCCAGCAGCCACCTCTGCCCTGCCATAGCATTGCAGACCCACTCACCAGCACCTCCTTTCACGCTCTCCTTGCAGAGAAGCAGCGAAGCAGAGGGCAGGCTTGAGCGTGGAACAATTGTTTATATCTTTGTGCACAGGAAATCTGGGATTATTTATGGAAATTCAGATGTTACTAAATAACAGATGGTCTTCTGAGAAGAAAAACTTCTTTTGTTGAGGAGAGTTGGAGGGGACTTTTATTTTTATGTGGTTTAGGAAAAAAAAGCTGAATGTTTGCTCCAGAATATAGAGGAACTGCACAAAAATAAAACACAAAATTCTGGGTGCATGCATTTCATACAGTACCTACAATCACTGGTCTTTGTGGACACTCCAGCAAAACACACAAAAAAAACCCCAAGATGTCCCTCTTGACTGCCAAAAAATAAACAAAAATTAATTAGAACTTTATTATTGGTTTGGTCTGTGCCCTATAAAGAAAACTTTCTTTCATGCTATTGCTCTCCTAAGTGTGTCAGAAGAAAGGGATTCACATAAAGTAGACAATAACAGCTACATTGACATCAAAAGCTTCACATTTAAAACTTAGACAATGCAGAGTTCATCAGAAGATGGAAACTCAGTTCCTCCTCAGCTAATTCCTCCAGCTGGGCCATACCAACTTTTCTTCTGCATGATCTGCACAGTCCTTCTCCAGGTTTGCTGTATAAACAAGTATATCATCTCTCTTTTTTTTTTGTTTTGCTTATGGCAGAGGTTCCAGACAAATGTGTCCCTGTTAGATACCATATTCCACTCTGGAATGGTTAAAAAGATTTCATATTTTACTGGTTTTACTGTAAGTATCCTGGGTCTTTTACATGATATTCCTAAAATCTAACCTCCATGAAAAAACTTTTGTGAAGCACGTGCAATTTTCTCATTTTAAGCTTCAACTTTTAACTTAAAATGTGGTGCTTTTTTATAAATGCAATATATTGGACCAAATCATCTCCTGATGGAAAGCGTTCACTCATTTTTCTTCAGGATTTAGCAGTGCAGCAATATAAGTTACCACTTGGACAAACAACATGCCCAGAGCAATCATTGTAATGCAATTAAGCTGACCTGTTTTAAAGAATGTTTTAGATCCTCAAACCACAACAATAACTTTTATCAAAATGATTTATTTTCTGTACTATTTTTAAAACAAATTTCACAACATGAACACATAAATATATCTCTTTATCAGTAAGAACACAACAAAAATAAATAATGAAGAACCTTGTCAGTTTTAGGCTAATGGCTGGACTCCATGATCTGGCTTTTCCAGCCGTTATGATGCCACGATTCTATGATTCTACAAAGAAAAACAGAAATGCTCTCATTGTCTAGAAAGCATCTGTCTACTGATAGTAGAGTGAAAAGATGTACCTCTCATTTTGGATGTTACTTGCTTACCAGAGACAATGATATACCATGAAAGGGTGATGGAGGGGAGGCCAAAGCACTCATACCCATGGCTTATGCTCTAAACAGTACGGTAAATGCTTAGTTCTCTATATACAGAAAACAAAGAGAGCACATGCACTGCAGTGTACAGAAGACCATGGCTCATCAGTCTTGGCTCATCAATCCAGCACCAGGAGCCTTGATGGTGAGGCTCAGGTGAAGGCCCTGTCTCCATTGCTTTCCTACTATCTCCTCCCAGCATTTACAAAAGCTCCTCATGGCAACACCACACCATTATCTGGCAGAAGATGTAGAGGGCAACACTGCTTTAAGGTATTGGAGTAAATCCAGTCAGCGTTAAGTGCTTCATGGTCCATGGAAAGTTTGGTGGCCACACAGGTCTTTGTCATGGAGAAGAAAGTTTCAACCTGGAAAAATGACACCACGGATGATCGTTATTTCATTTTTACCCTTTTGAAAACAAAGGGTAGAGACTTTACTAAATAGTAGAGATATTACTTAATCATATATATAAAACTTTAAAAGGCTGGATACATAGGCAAGCAATTAAAATAAGGTATTCATGCTAGTAACTATTCTTCACACACTCTTCACCAGCATCTACCTTGAAGTACTGAGAAAGAAATTATCTAAGAATTATCTTTGCCTGTGTTTTTCAAGCTGTGCTTTCATGGAAATTCACTGTGATTCAAAACTCTGCCCACTGCATTAATCCCAAAATAATGCAGAAACACACTGCAAAGCAACAATTAGCTTTTCTCTCTCTCTTACAGAAGGGGTAGTCTGAGCATATAGCAAGCCCAAAGGCCAGGAGCCACAGTTAAACATCTCTTCATCGTATTTAAAAGGCAGCAATGGCTGGATCTGCTCAGCCTGAAACAAGCAACCAATTTTAGTGATTTAGTAAGTAGACTTTATAAACAGGACATATCAAGTTACCTTTGAAATAACCCAAAGATTTTCCTCCCATAGTGCAAATGTTTGAGTAAAGCTAAGGATGTTTAAAGAATGGTGTGGTGTGCATCAACACATGAATCTGCTTGGAAGAAACTGTAGCTAATTCCCTCCAATGTTTCCAAGCCATTATTGAGAGGAGATGCAATAGCATCTTTTCTAAACACCTTTTTTTGGTTTTGAAATATCTTAGTTTCCAAAATCAGCACTTCTGAGTGGAGTATGCATTGATTTAGTGGGTGTTGGTGATTTAATAGTCAAATAATGGAACAGTCAGCCTAGAACTTGGGAGACTCCAGTCTGAATCACAGAATCACAGAACATTAAGGGTCAGAAGGAACTTTGAAAGATCTAGTCCAACGCCTCTCCAAGATCTGGGGAGGTTAATCCTGAAGAAGAGCAGGCTGAGGGGGAACCTCATTAATACTTACAAGTATTTGAAAGGTGTACGTCAAGAAGATGGGGCAAAATATTTTTCTGTAGTGTCCAGTGGTAGGACTAGGGGTAATGGACAAAAGCTAGAACACATAAAGTTTCACCTAAAGGAAAAACTTCTATAATGTAAGGGTGAGGGAGTCCTGGCACAGGCTGACTAAGTTGGTTGCAGAGTCTCCTTCTCTGGAGGTTTTCAAAACCCACCTGGACACATTCCTGAGTGACTTTATCTGAGACAGACCTGTTTGAGCAGGCAGTTGGACTAGGTGATCTTTAAAGGTCCTTCCAACTCCTACCATTCTATGATTCTATGAGATGGTCTAAGAGCTGTTTTCAGGAATAGCTCATGTTAAAGTGGGATGATAAAGTACAGCTCATGGATATCATGGGATATACATTTTCTGTGTCTCTTAAATTATGCATCTGAGGTTCATTCTAGTACACTGAAAACTTCAATATGGTGGAGGCTCTTGAAATATATCCTCAGTTGTAGGAAAATAAATAGTACCAGCTCTTGCAGGCATATTAGTTTCTCCAAGTATGTAGTGTCCTTATCCCAAGAAATATTCACTGACTGTAATAAACAAGTCTTGATTACTGGAAAAAAAAAAGCATTTTAAATTAAAATACAATCGGTGTATTAAGAAATCTCTCTTAGTACCAATAAATTAGGAACATCAAATTCCACTAGCTTTTACATATGCACTTAATTGTAAACTCATCAGTAATTCAATATTAAGCATATGCAGAAGTGTTGAAAGAATTGGGGCTGTCAGAGAGTCATCCTCCAAGTACTGACAACCTAAGTAATGTGCTAACTTCAGCTAGACTACTCAGTAGTCAGATGGGCCTCAGACATGAGGCAACTTCAACATCAGACCCCAGTTGAGGACTGGATGCTGACACTCTTATAGCTAAGATGTAAGGCTACAGAGTAGTGTTGTTGGCACTTGGTCAGCAAGCATATAAGTGCATGCACAACTTCAAAGAGTCTTGATTCCATTGAAGTAAACTGCAGACTGAACTTCTACACTGGGCAAGGTTTTTAGTGAACAAGTACTGCATATAGGCCACATACAAAGTACTTCTCAACTTGTGTGTAGTGGGACCTAGCTTGTAAAAAGTTTTCTGTGCAAATACACAACATTATTGAAAATAATCATTTTTAGTAGAGATCCTTTTAATAAACAACATGCAGAAAGGTATGGAATTTAATAGCATGATTGTACATTAAATACAGAACAATGAATAGCTCTGATCTCTACAACCTTATGTTCTAGACAAGAGCAGAGGCAAGTATAAAATAAGAATACCTTACAGTGGGAGGAAGAATAAGCTAAAGTAATTGAATAAGAATTAGATATTATATTTAGATTAAGACATTCAATGAAGAAAAAAATTGGATGAGTGGGGGAAATACTTTTAACATGACATATAATTGGACTTTTGCTATAAACCTGGGATATACAAAAGCCTGGAGATGGGAATCTCTTGATTATTCTGAGCCTTTCAAACAGGTATCAGAAAATTAGAAGGAAACGTTTTTATTTTTAAACTGAGCATGAGGAATAGCAGGTTACTTTCATATTCTAGAAGCATTTCATTTATTGGTTCCCTTCCCTTAAGTCCACTTTAATATTCACGTATTTGTATAAAAGGGAATGTTTTTATTGAGTACACTGCCACAGGGCTGGTGACATGTGTAACTACTTAGGCCAAGATGACATTCTGTATTGTTACAGGATGAGAAAAACTAAACAGGCACCTCTTAGATCTTTGTCCCTTACTGTGAGAGAAAAATCCCATAAGAGCCATCAAAGCACAATGCAGACTTAAAATAGCAAATTAGTAATCAAAACTACTCCCTGCAGAGGCAGAAGACTGGGGAGTTGATGATGATGAAAGGCTTAAGAACGTTAATTGAGTGCAAATTTTTCAAGGAAGCAAGCAAGTGTAGTCTGCTCAATCACGGAGGCAAGCTCTTAGTTCTCTGCATAGGTGCTTGTATGAGAATATTTCTGAGGAAACTCTCCTTATAGGATTAGGATCATGAAAATAAACATTTGTGGCATTGCATAACAAAAGGCTGATTTGCTAGTTGATAGGAACATAACAGGGCTTAGATAGAGTTTTCATGTGCAAAAGGTCAATCACATGGGAAAAGCCCTTTCACTTGTCAGCCATATTTTGCAATGTAGTGTCTAAACAGGATGAGACTTCCAAGAACATTTATGTCTCAGTTACTCCCACTGTGACACTGGAAAATATATAAAAGTGTTAATTCCTCACATATTGACAGTTTAGTTCCTGTGATGAGAAGGAATTTCAAACATCTTCACAACTGAGTCAGGAAGTAAGAACAAGCTGATGTCCAAGGATCACAGCAGTAGACTTTAAATGAAAAATCTTGGTCCACTTTCTACTCAATTGATAACAAATCTTTCCCTAAAATAAAACAGCACTGATGGACAAAAATGACAACTGAACACCAATGAACAACAAAATGAGCAAGAAAAAGCATCTCCAACTACAGGATAAGAGTGTATTTCCTAGACTATATAACAAACAACTGAAACACAAAATAAATGGAGTAAAAAGGCAGTAGTGTTTTTCAAGCATAGTGAGATTTTTGCTTACCTAGACCTTTCTAGATAATGACACTTACGATGGAGCAGCTAAGTGCAACTTGTAGGATAGGTGTGCTCCCTAAGCTCCGCTGCCTGACATGTTAGAGCAAGGCAAAATACAAGGAAAGGGTAACATAGTAATAGGAGTAATAAGAACATTTCCACTGGGAAAAGT
>WBNH01015243.1:0-24175 GCA_013401255.1 Urocolius indicus
AAAAAAAAAAAACAAGATAGTTCAATCCTTTTCCTCCTTATTGAAGTTGCCTCCTCCATCACTCATTCTAAAGAAAAAAAAAAAAACAAAAAAAACCCAAAAACCTGAAACAGGCTCCATGCTTCAATATAATCTTATTAAACATCAGCTTTAACCTGTTTTGGAAAAATCCCTCATAGGAACCAATAAAGTTACTGTTATTGGCACAGACACCACTTCTGTGAGAGTAAAGTCTAGTTTTCATCCTCATTCTCAGGGATGGGACAAGGAGACCACTTCTTTCTACACACGCACACACACACACAGCCCTTGTACATCATGTGTGAGGAAAAGCAGTCTCACCTTTCTTGCACTCACTCTGCCTGGGAGATTTTCTAGCTACAGTGAAAAATGTCTCTAATGCTTGCACTGGATTGCTGCAGCTCAAACGAGCTTCCTAGGCTTCTAAATGAGATACTACATCTCAAGCAAAATTAGATGT
Organism: Urocolius indicus; assembly: GCA_013401255.1. Lineage (NCBI taxonomy): Eukaryota > Metazoa > Chordata > Aves > Coliiformes > Coliidae > Urocolius > Urocolius indicus. The sequence goes on from WBNH01015243.1 coordinate 482, forward strand.
TTTATAGAAGAATTATTAACAAACTGTCCTGGGCACAGTTATCTGGAGTGAAGATTAGACTGTCATAAAGGTGCTTTCTGGTCTTGAAGTGTATGACAATATATGAAGCACAATTAAGCTGCTTTATTGCTGTTTTACTAGTAAGCTGATTACCAGGGCAATATTTGTTGGTGATGTCGTTACAAAGGGGATTTTATTATATCTTTTGATTTAAATAATCTGACCATTTGCAGTCATTAAAGAAAAACTATGTCCCCTGATTAAATCAATAGTTTTAAATGTGTTTTGCTGTAAAACTCTGTTACAGTGTACTGATAAAAGTGTATCTGATTATTAATTAACCACAGATGAACCTAGGAAGACCTGCAGCTCTTTTCTAATGGCCGCTTCAGAGGGCCACAGTAATCAAACACACAAGTCATAAATCAATTAAATAGCGTCATCACCATCATAAGTAGTCCCGTGGCATCAGTGACATGTGAACGCCTCCACAGCTCTAAGGTTAAGTGTGGATGTAGCAACCCTTTCTTTTGGCCATGACAATTTATGTGTCTCCTTCTAGGAACTGGTCATGAATTACACTGCGTTGTTTTTTGTACTTCTCTCAAGAGAGAAGTTTTTAGCATATAGATCTTTTGCATTATGAAGGGCTAATCTTTTGGTCTTTGATGCACAGTACGTGTTCACAGGAATGCTGTCTCTGTACCAGGATAGTGTAACCGACCTCCTTTGTCACTTTTCCTAGTATTCCTGTTATTAAAGCCTCAGTGTAAATTCACACCTTACCAAATAGCAGCAAACTCACCCAGCTGCATGATTTACTAAACTCAGTTGTGAAAGGATCCTGGAAAAGGCTGATAGTGTTCACCTTTAAACAAAATAAGACCAGTGAGTTGTGGCCAAGAAGGGAAACTTTGCTACCTCCACATTCAGGAACCCTATTACATGTGGTGAATTATACCTCTAGATAAATAAGCATGCATTCCTCGTCCAGAATAATTCTCTTTATCTTTTGCCTATGAGCTATAAGCCTTATTTTTAAGTTACTTTTTCTTATTCATTTTTTGATGTAACAGTTCAACGAGGATTTAGATTCCTTTCCCCATGCAGCCCTTTTATCGTGTGTCTAATTGCTCTGAACTGATATGAGCCTATGCATTTTTAAATTATTTTCTTTAATTACAATTCTTCACTGAAGAAAATGTCACTGAAATACATCTTACTAAACCAAAAAATAACACTGAAATACATCTTCCAACCTCTTGAAAATGCAAGCAGACAATATGGAAGTTTGACATGCTTTACCTTCACTCTCAGTTTGTCCACAAAACCTTGCAGCTTCACATACAAAAAAAGGCAAAATTGCACTAAATACTAAAATAAGAAAATAGTAGGCAAAATAAATGATAATACAGGTATTTTAGTTGAGCGTGAAGAGGGCTAAGCTAGCAGAGCTATAAAAAAGAGAGAGAGAGGTGTATGTGTTCTCCAAATCTCACTGACAATATTTTAAGCTTTGAAGTGCAAATGCCATCCTCTGTGGGGGAACAACGTCTTCCTTGCACTGAAGCATGTCTTTGTGTATGTATCAAAATGGATGGATGTTAATTGGTTGTGAACAAAACACTTGACATTTCCAAAATGGGTTTTGTAGATGAAAATTAACAACTGCTTATTTTATGTATTTTATATGAGTCTAAGATGCGTTTTGGGGGTTTTATCTATGAAATATCTTCATCATTCTGCAACCAAACTTCAGCAGTGAGAAATTCACAAATGAGGATAAGTCAGCTGCAACTGTAATTCAAAGTGACATTATAGAAACTTCCCGTAAAATATAGGCTACTGAGAAAAAAGAAAGAATTTTTTTAAAATTAATCTCCAAATGGAGTGTATCACACTCAATATGATGCTAGAAAGAGATATCTTGTTCAAAATTTACATAGCTGTTAAACTTCTTTTCTGGAAAATTGAGAAGGCAAAGGTGTTTATATGTACATTTTAAAATGCAAATACTTCTTACCTAAGAAAGATCTTGTTTATTTAAGTATGGGAACAAACTAAGGTACTATCTTTTTACATAATCCAATATGTTGTCTGAGATTATTCCAATACAAATCCCCAAAAGGAAACAATCATTCAGTTGCTTAATGATATGAGAAGCTAAAATTCTGAAGACTGGTGCATCTTTATGTATATGTATTGGCTCATTTATTGCTTTGCAAGGCTTAGCTTCAACTTTTCCATTAGCCAACAGCACAACAGACAAAATAATTTCTTCATCTTGGATATTTTTCCTGTCAGTGAACTGTATCACAGTGGCTATATCAAAGATGAATGTTACTTCTCATTGATACTCTTTACAATTTAATTAATTTCTCAGCAGTGTATTAATTAGACAACAAAAGTGGCCTAGAACTGTGATATTTATAAATGAGATGAGAACTTATTACTAGCTTTCCTAACTCTGAAAAACAACGTCAGGTATGAGGATGTTGCCTGTTTATTACAAGAAACCTGTTGACTATAAGAGCCATGAACATAGTTCTGCAAATAAACAGCACTTCCAAAGTTGTCTTGCAAGGAACATTGATTTCTGTCTTTAATGACCAGATCACATAATATGCATTGGTGAATCTGACACAGACATACTGAAAATAAAGTCTAGTGGCTTCAGCACTACCATCCTTGGAAAAGGACAGAAGTCAAAAAGAGACCTGAATTTGTCTTCCATGAAAGACAAATTCAACACACTCCAAGCCTTTCTGATGATCAGAGTCTAAAAGCATTCACTGTCGATCATAGCGGATAATTCTTTCAAACAGAATCATAGAAAACACATCAATCCAGTTTTATTTTTAGAAGAGAGGCACTAAAAACATTGGGCTGAAAGAGGATGAAGTTTTTTTATGCCATGGCTATACATTATCTGGCAATGCCTACTGCCTCAGGGACAGGGTTCCTGCAAGTAGCACCCTGAAAATCAGAATCTATCTCAGAAAGAAACTTAAACTTGCTTTGAGCAGGGTGCAAAGGTGAAAGTGTCCTGGGTTAGTGTTGTCATGTCAAGCCAATAAACATTCTGGCTTTAAAGTTCTTCATTATATGGAATACACTGTAGTCATCAATTCCAACATTATGGGGTTCTACAAAGGGCAATTACTATTTCCACGAATACATAGATGCATTAACACAAAATCCACAGGTGTAAAATGACACAGCTCCTCTCTTTGCTGAAGACAGTCCTTTATGTAAAAATAATAAAAATCCATCCTTCATAGAAGAATGGCTTTGTGTGGCTTTGTGTCTAACATTGCAATGAGTCTTTTCAGTGTTGTTTGTATGGTGGATTGACTGTAAATTTAACAGACAAAGATTTTAAGAGCTATTTTCATTGCTTTAAATAGAATGCAAATACACATGAAGTGCCTAGCCAATTTCTTCTTGAGTTCTAACGGAAATAAGAAAGATTATTCTCAAGTCAGAGGTTCTTCTTACCAAAAACTCTTACATGCTCCTAATGTGTCCTACTTAAAAAAAAAAAAAAAAAAAAAGACAACACCACAGAGAGCAGTGGCTGAAGACATACCTTCTGTTAAGCCATTATCATGAAACTGCAGAATATCTTGGGTTATAAGGCACCAAAAAGAGCTTGCAAGACCTGGAAAGCAAAGCTAGTCAAACAGAAAAATGCAATAATCACTGCTCTAAGATTAAAAGAGAATAATGAGGAAGTCATTCTGATGTAGAATGATTTCCTAATTACTCCTGCTGGTTTTGTCAGATTCTCTGGAGTGCTGGAAGTCTCAAGACTGTAAAAAACAAAACAAAACAAAAAACGTGGAAAAAAGAAAAGTTAGTAGCACTCTTTCAGTTGGTGTATGGTACAGTTGCTACACAGGTTACTGCTACCTATTTTCAGATAACAAGAAACTACTTTGACATTATACTTGTAAGCTTATGTGTGAATGATATAAAAAGGCTAATTTTGATATCTGGGAACTAGCAGAAGTCAGAGCTAGCAGAATTAACAGAACTAGAACTAGGGACATACATGTTTTTAAAGTACTAATAATGGCTCAGTACTTCAATCAGGACCTTGTTTGGCTAAGTGATATAGTTTTCAAAAAATAACAGAGAAGGTAGTCCCTGTGCTCAAAAGCTTGCAGTCTAAGCAAAACCATAGTTTGCCATGAGGGCAAACCCATGTGGAAGAATCAGAGTCCTCTGTTCTCTTAGGATCCCTTGAGAATAACAGCAAATAATGGATAGAATTAGTCTAAGTAATTTATTTGAATTTTCAAAAGCCTTTTGTTAAGTTCCCTAGAGAACATTAAACTCAGCAGTCTTGCAAGAAGAGGTAAAATAGCAGAAATGAATGATTTACTTTAATCACTGAAAAAAACACATAACACTTGGGAGCTGCAAAATTTCCATACTCAGACAGAAATGTACAGACTGATTTTTTTGCACTAGGTGAGGAGCAGAAATATAACAAAGTTTGCCAATTTTGTGGATAAGTTTAGATGAAAGGAGACACATTAAAGCAATTGAAAGGAATCCAACAATGCTAGGTGAATGAGAGGGACATTGGCTCATAGGCAGGTACTGGTATTGGAATAAAGAGTTTGAGCTATTCGGGCCCATTCTTGATCACTCTTTTGTAAACACAGCACAAAAAAGTGCTGTGGTTTGGGTGAAAGGTTGTTAGTGGTGATTTTTTGGGGTTTTTTTGGTTTTTTTTTTTCTTAAAGCTGAATATTGAGGGGAAAAAAAAAAAAAAAGAGAATCCACCAAAAAGATATCATAACAGAATATCACCTGAACTAAGCTGTCTCATAGACCTAACCACATCTCAGACTTTTACTTGCAAAACTTCAATGAGTTAAGGGTACTGGTCAAATCTCTTACAAGAGGAAAAGTCCATGTGTGAAATTCAGGTTTAGATCTAGGAACTGAGCACGGCTAATTCTCAATAATGAGTCATCCTTTCTCTTGGTATGGAAAAGCACTTTTTATTCTGCAAAGAATTATTATATCTCAATTTTCTTTGTGGAGGACAAAACAATGCCTTTTCCACTGTAGTGGAAAGCTGCTCTGAGCAGGTTTTCCAGGTGTCTTTTTTGTTCAGCTTGCGTGCTCACCCATTTAACAGAGGTATCATGCTACACACTATTCATAGATGGTCAATATTTTAAAACATAATTGCAGCTATTGCCTGCCTTTAAATGCATTATGAGAACCTTTCTACTAAAGACTCTTAATGAACAATTCATCATATTTTCAATATCCTTGGAACTATCTCAGGGATGCATTTGTTACTAATCATATTCTCTCAAGGTTAGTGAAAGAGCGATACAAAAAAGTGTCTTTTCTGTTGCGAGGGGTCAGTAATTTATCTGTGTATGCGTGTGTAGTCTGAGATCATAGCAGCACAGAATCGATGACTGTATTGGAGAGAGAACAAAAATTATCACAGTTGTGTTGACCACTGAATTGATACTATGCTTTGTTAAATAAAATACATTGTACCAATTACTTTAAGTTAGCAAACCTGAGATTGATGGACAGTATCAAAACATGTACTACATACAGAATTATTAATCCACAGCCTTCTAATATTTCTGAACAAGATAATTCCAGTACTTTTCAAGGTTTCAAACTTTGTACTTTTCCATCAAAGCAGGCAGCTTTTGGCAGATGAAGGTATTTTCTGTACTGAAAATATGTGTTCTCTATTCCTCTGCTGCCATCTGCCCTCAAAAATGCATATATGCAGCCCCATTTGTCCTGCCATTGGCAAGTTTGAAAGGCATTAAACCAAAATTAAAACCAACAAATAAAAGGTCATAACAGTAGGTAGCTACATTCCCGTTTTCTTAAATACAAGTTTTGAAAAATATATGCTAAAACTGAACTAGAAAATAAAAATATGACTTGTATCATTGCCTGTTGCAAGGAAACTTCCTAAATAAAAATAATGGCAGGCATTTAATTGTATCCTTTTAAAAGGATACACAGCATGTTTGATTCAGTGGGTATACAGAGAATTTTTGATCTGATGAATGTTGGCAGTAACAAACAGGAGGTAAAAGGTATGTTAATTTTCTCCATGAATTCATTGCCTTCTTCAATTTGTAGCCTGTTTGGCTTATGCTCAGGCTTCATGAGAAGTGTTTTTAAGTAATCCAAGCTCCTTTTATTTTTTGGTCAAAAAACCCCCATATTGATTTTGATCCTCTCCTGTCCCTATTTTCTCTACTAAGACAAAAACTACAAATTCATAATTTTCCTCCAGTATGGAAGCATGCTATAGTCAAACATAGATCATCTTCACTTCTGTAAATCACTGTATCCCTACACTGCAGCTGATGATGGGGAAGGAAAGGCCACAGTTAGTTTGATACAATGGTTCTGATCAGGACTTTACTATACCCCATTCATTCCCATCTAAAGCACAAGACCTTTCTCTCTGCCTCTCTTTGCCCCTCTGTCAAAAATTGTGGGGTGGTGGGGATGAAAAGGAGATTTTTTTTTTTTCCCATTTCTTCTTTCAGAATTTTCAAAGTATTAAAACGCCTTTAGCTATTCTTCTGTCCAGGTAGCCAAATGATGGGGACAAATAAAGTGTTACGATCTTGAGATAGAGCTAAACTCTGAGACCTGCACCCCTCTACTTCTTTCTCAGAAAACCGCAAAGCAATGAGAGCAGGGTTTGCCACTCATCCCACGTACAAGACTCTTTCCTTCAATCAGAAAGACAGCACTGGGGTCTTAAAAATCAGACATCACTGACCCATGTCCTCCAACAACAGGTTTCACCTTGTGTGATGGGGTCACTTTATATTCAATTACCAGTTTTAATCCTCTTCTTAACACAAGACCTTTTGGAGCTGTGTTCTAAACCAAGATCAATGATAGAAATAAAATCAATAAAAAAACCAAAGCACAATCAAATATATAGTAAATGTTAACAAAGAAATTTGCTTAGGAACTGGAAGCATTCAGGGTCTCTGAAGGGCTATGGCACTGGCCAATATAAAGCAAATGTGCCACATCTGTCTTTAACATCATGGAAACAAGCCAAATGTTTCCTTTGGGAAAGGACAAACAAATGCTTACAGATGTTCCTCTCTCCAGACAGAGCAGACTCAGCTGCTACTGGGGCAAGTTAGAAGTGAATGCACTTACTATACCAATGACAAAGCTTCTTTGCCCTTTTTACAAGTGCATATGTGTTATTCACCAATGACTCTTAATCCAAACAGTTTTCTCAGTCTGACTTCAAGACCTTACAGTGTTAGCAACAGATACATCCTACTATTCAATGTCCGATGGAGAAACCACTAGATCATAGATTACTTCATTGGTTTATTTCTGTAACGGTTATTTCCTTGTTTCTCTACCAAAGAAGAAACACAAAATAGTATTATATTTGATTAACTGAGACATCAAAGTGTAAATATATTCTTTTTCTGGTTATATCTCTCCTCCACAAGCTCCTAGCATTGCAACATGTTGCCAAAGAAATAAGAAGATTAGATATAATTCAGTTCCAAACTACCCTGATAAAAATCCAACAAAGAAATCTAACTTATTTCAGATACTCTTTCACTCCTTATCCACCTCTTGCTGCCAAGAGATACATTGCCAAAAGACTGATGGAAGATTAAAAAAATCCCCCACCTTCTCATCCAGAAAATACATGCCAGTGTGATTGCACCATCTGTCATGCATATTCAGAGATGCCCAGCTGAAGATGGGCTGCTGTTGATCCATCTGCAAAACATGACCCAGACCAATTTCCTGACTTATGGTAAATTTGGATGGCTGTTTGGTAGAAGAGATCTGAAAAACAGCTTAGTGTTTCTCCTATCCCATACAATGTTTTCCTTTTTCTCCATTTTTACAACCAGAGATCCTCCACACAAACATATTAATTCCTGACCTGCTCTCATTCTGTATATGCTAGAGTCTTGCTTGTCCTTGATGGAGATGATAAATTACTTCTTTGGGTGGTTTGCAAGTGTCACATCTGAAGCATTGTAGAGAAATTCACAGTACATATACACTCTTTCCCTTGAACATGGATTACTTCCAAATAAAGCAATTAAAAGTATCATTGCTTTCCTTGCTCTCATCTCTACAATACTGGTTGAGGGTCAAAATATGTGAAAAATTCCATTACTAGCAAGAGTACATTGATTAGACTAAAAAAACTAAAACCACCCACTCTCCTTTTTGAGATGTCATTAAGTCACACATTTTCACAGTTTCACAAATCTCAAGTGATTCGAGTAGGAGAAAATGTGAAGGGCTCAAGTAGCAGTCTAAGAACAAGATAAATTGAAAATATAAATTGTGATCATATTAGAGGACTGCTCCAGCAGCAGACTGGCCTTACTGGCTAATAACAACTTTCTTTTTATTTTTTTTTTTATTTATCAGCATAAGGTACCAGATGGGGAAACCAACCAATATTCATCATCATGTGCATACCCAGAAATGGTGTATCTATAATATGAAAAGATAACATACCATATGTGCTCCAAAAATTAAGCAAAATAGAATACAGCTAATTCAGTTTTTTCAGTTTAACTGGTTTCATCCTCTGAGTTTTAATTTGCAGGAACTGAAGGTGAAACTCAAACTGCTAATCTTAATCATTATTTTGTACATATAAAGATTTATGATTATACATGTTTTCATGGAAATAAAGATGATAATTTACAAAATTATAATGATACAATGAACATACCATTAGGTATTGTGCACAGGGAAATATTTTAGTTAATACAAGGAACTGGATATCAAAAGTCCTTGCTTTTGCCATTCATAACCTATTTGAAATGGGCTTTTGGGATAAATACAAAAAAATCTTCTGAAGACCTGACAGATGCTTAATCCTGCAGTGATGTTATGGCTTGCAAAGGTATAGATATTGCAGTGAAATGAATTAATATGGAACCAGCCATCAATTCAGGCAGAGTGAAAATTAGAATAATAAGAAGAATTAGGTTTCTGAGGACTCTGCTGATTTAGAGTGCAGAAGTGAACCATGCTTGTCCTCAGCATAATCATTTCCTCTAATTGTCGCTGGTCTGCCACCTCTACATTAGTCCCCTTGCTGCAGCTAAGCTGGGGAAGACAAGGCATGCTGGCACCCCCACTCGCTCAAGTACCACCCAAGTTGCCAGTTTAAGGTAGAAGACCTAATTTTTGCACTGTTTTTCACAGGCTTACATCTTCCTACTCTGGTCCAGCAGAAGAGCAACAGTGATTAAACATCCCAGTTGCTTGATAGAGGACAGATTTGCCCTGTGGTAGTAACTTGGGATCAGACACTGAGCACACAACTGCTGTGGAAATAGAGCAGGTTAGTTAGAGGAACTTAAAGGGAGAACCCTTGCCCTACTCTACTCACCAACTACTTCAGAAAGGATTTAAATCATGCCTTCATGTTAGCAGGCTTCCTGGGGATTATATAAAGAGGCTATCAAGCTGACCATCTCAGACAGGCAGGGCAAGGGACTAACTGTTCTCCAATTCCAATGAGCTGTGGTTAATGCAGCATCTGTCTTGTCTGTCTTCTGCCTGCCCATGTATTAACGCACAGCTTTGTGCCGTTCCATGAGTCTTTCAAGCATATAATAAACAGAGTTCCAACTCACTGGAACCTCCTGCAGCAGCTGATATTGTGAGTTGTTTTTCTGTGACTGCTCATTTGGAAGTTCTTGGTTTTGGCAGGACAGCAGAAGTAACCACAGTTGAAAACACACACTTGGAAAGTCAGTGGCGTTCAAACAAGCTTCTATTAAAGCAGCATGCAGAGTGAACCAGTTCGAGAGCAGTGTGGCATGAGCTGCCCACCTGCACCCTCCTGAGGCAGAGAGAGGTGCTGAGAGAGTCTCAAGCCTGGGTAAAAAAGATGGAGTATGTATTTGCATGCACAGGATGTGAGTTGTTCTCTTAGTGGTTTGCAATTTTCTGCCACTTGATAGTGTAAAACAACAAGGGAAAGCTTTGTAGTTTTTTTTTTCTTCACTGTAATCAGAAGTTGGCTTATGGTGGTGAGTTTTCCTTGAAATAAGAAAGTATATGCTGTTCATTATCTGTAATCTTAAAATAAACTGCTGTTGCCTGAGTCAGATTGAAGATGTAAATGACACCTTTCTGACAGCCAGGCCATTCCTAAAGTTATCTCAAAACTTTTTTTTTTCTCAATTATCCAAAAAGGACTGATCTTATCCTGCATCTTCTGCTTAGCAGAGAGACTAATGACATCTGATATCTTTAGCCATGTATTTCGGTGAGACCTATAGGAAGGCTACTGTTTTAGTGATCCTATCCACAGTTTATTGTGGTTGAAATTTGCTACTGGATTCAAAAGGTGTGGGAGGAGGAGACGAGAGATCTGGCAGACACATAGAGCATTCTCCCATCAGCTTTTCCCCTTAGGACAACCAAAGCTACAAAACCAAGAAAAACACTCACTGTAACAGTGAGTAAAAAAAAAAAAAAAAAAAAAAGGTGCTAGCCTGTTTTTCTCAGACCTCATTTAAAACTGAAGCACAGTCATCGCAGTGTATGGATGTGAGATGAAACCTGCAATATCTGCCAAGTGCAAAATTAGACAAAAGTGTCAGCTCCTGGGTAAGAACGGGCACCGTTACCATCTCTTCTCTGGACAGTTCAAGATTAGAAAAAAAAAAAAGAAAAAAAACCCCTCAGTAACTTCTCATGGGGAAAAAATCACACATGGAGTTAACACTCCATGTCCACTTCAAGGCTTTCTTCAAAGCACACTTGTGTCTGCTGTGAGGCTGGTTCAAACTCTGGCTATGAATTGTATAGAAAGTCCAGCTCTTGGAATGAGGACCCTAAAACCAAATCCTGCTACTCCTGAGTTTTTGGTATCTAAATCCCTGATGGTCTTTGGAGCCTAGAGTTTAGGCTAAAACAGGCTGACCCATCTAATAAGCTGTCACCACCAAGCTAGGAGGAACAGAGATAGATATCTTTTCATATTACTCCCAAAGCTATTAAATAGTGGGAAGGACAGTTTAGCATATATCTATTTTGGAAAGTCATCATGGACCTGTTTGTGCGATTATTACTCTCTATAAAACTTGCAATTGCTGCTGGTGCTGCTTCTCTTCCTCTATTGTAAGTTAAACAAATCTGCTCTCCAGGCAGTTAAACAAATACAAATGGCAATACTATTCCCCCTCTCCACTATAATCTACCACCTTGTTTCCAGCAGCCTATCAGAGCTAAAGTAAAAATCCATAAGAGTAAATTCAGTGCAAATAAACCAAAGCTAAAAATCCATAAAAGTAAGTGTGACACCCAGAAGCCAAATGTGGTTGGCAGTCAGGAGCAGCCCTACTCTGTCACATTAACAACCTGCGTCATTCACTCCAAATCCCTGCTCTGACAGGTAATCGTCTCTTTCATTTGCTCCTCCTCACCTCCCAAAGGGCCACTGAGCAAAGCAGCAAACAGAGAGTTGCTGGCAATTGCCAACATCTTTTGTAATGCAATTAACAGAGGTGTTCCTTTTGCAAAGAGTAATGTTGGCAAAAAATGTACTTCTCTGGTTTCAAATGACACATAGGACTGTGCTCATTCAAGTGTTTTCTTTTGCCTTTACCTCAGACTCAGCGCACAGTGCTGCTTGACTGAGGTACGGTTTCCAAAAGCCATGTATTTTATTATCTAGCACTCAAAATAACTGTGCGCATGGTAAGAGCTGCTGCTTCCCTGGGGAGTGAGAAAACATCTCCATGGCTGGGGATTCTTGACTGTTATCATAGCAAAATTCATCTGGGATCCAATGTCAGCATTTGACAAATATCTTCATATCAACAATCATTGCATTACAAATACAATACACATATAGGTGTATCAAAGATCAAAGCTTCTAAAGCAACAACCTGCTATATTTCCTTACCTCGGGCCTTGTAATGAGGGCTTCTCATTAAAGGATATGGTTTGGGACTCCTTGTGCACAGTTTAAAGGAAAGTGAACATCACTGAAGCCATTGCTTCATTGCTTATCTCCTCTCCAACTAGGGCTATCATCACCTAAAACCTTTTCAAGCTAAAATAAAAGAGGCTTGGAAGGAATTGTGAGATTGCTGTGAAAAGGCAGCTTGAAAATAGATTCTAGCTGAAAGGAAAATCTCTCCTGGGAAAGTTTCATCTGCTGATCTCAAACAAATCCAAAGGGTTTGCTTTCAATACCTGCTGAGATCTTAAAGGTATTAGAGGTGTCAATGATCACTGTGTCACACGAACATGCTGGCTTTGCAGAATGAACCTGGACCGGTTTCTGGCTACCACCTTCTTAGCAGGAAAAAAAAAATACAAGTGAGAACAGTCCCTCACTAAAACTAAATCTCAATTGCAGCTGCACAAATGACAAGTTGTCTTTTAATATTCTTCCCTTCTCCTCACTCTAGTTTCACAATATAGCCTTCAGGGCTATATTCAGGGCTTCCCAGACCGGAATTCCTATTTACTATCCCAAAACTCCATGAAGTCCAATGTTCTTCCCTAATCTTTCCATCTTGGAGCTGTTTTTTGGGATCCATGTTTCTTCCTTCTCATTCAATCTATTCAACATTTCATTTGTTCTTTCCATATTTTTATCCCTTGGGTCATCCCTTCCTGCCTGTCCATAGGGCTATTGACAGTCAATTCTATGATGGACCGTAATGTCTCCGTGAATAATGTAATTGAGAAAGAGAAGAAGTTGTTGAGCAGTTGCTAAACTGCAGCAGCAACAGGAAGTGAGCATGTGAACACATCTCCCCAGACACCAAGGTCAGTGGAGAAGGAGGGGGAGGAGGGTGCTTAGGCCGTGAAAGAAAGACTTCCCTATGACCTATGCTGAAGACCATGGTGAGGTAGCTGTGCCCCTGCTGTGACTCTGTTGGAAACCCATGTTGGAGCAAGTTCCTGGCAGGACCTGCGAGCCCATGGAAGAGAGGAGCATATACCAGAGAAGGTTTGCTGTCAAGACTTGTGATCCTGTGAGAGACTCATGCAGGAGCAGTCAGTACCTGAAGGACTGTTCTCCCGGTAGGTGACCCACACTGGGGTAGGATGTGAGGAGCTGTCCCCATGGAGGCCCCACGATGGAGCAGTTCATGAACAACTGTAGCCCTTGGGAAGGACTCAGGCTGGAGAAGTTTGTCAGGGACTGTCTCCTGTGGGAAGGACTCCACACTTTAGCAGTAGGAAGTGTGAGCCATCTCCCTGTCCTTATCTTGACACACAAACTACTCACTATAATTTTTTTTTCCTCTCCCCAGTCCACTTCAGGAGGGGGAGTGATATGACCTGATGGGCACATGGCACCCAGCCAGGGCTAAACCACCACACTACCTAAGTCAACTTACCTCCTCCTCTAAGACTTATCCTAAAAGATCCTTTACTTGCTGTAAGTCTAACTGCCCCAAATCAGATGCTTGCTCCATAATGTCCCCAAGTACTGCTGCTGACCACCAGCTCCATCACCACTCGTCTCTGAAGAGATCAGACATGTGCTGTGTCTACTACTTGGATCTCCTCTCAAAACCTCCAAGCACATCTTGAAGGCTGAAAAAAATGTGCCACCTGCATTTCTTAAAGCCTGCACTGTGAAAGCAGGTGTATGGCAGCCCTTTCCAGATATCTATGAGCAGCACTCATAGCAGGAAAGTTTCTGTGTTGGGATTGCAACACTACAAACCCTCATACTTACGATAGCACAGAGAAAACAAGCCAGATGGGTCTGTATTTTTTTCCAGATGCCCCTCTTTCCAATTCTTCTGTCCTACCATGTGCTGAATAGCACTGATCTGAGCCACACTGACGGACAACAGGAGCTTTTTGAGAAGGTCAAAAGACACTGGAATCTGAAAGAGCACAGAAGTTTGAAGAGAAAACCACTTCTCAAGCAATTTATTTCCCAGACCCTCAACGTTACCTTATTTCATGTGTGTTTGACACCTCCTTTTCCTTTGCAGAAGGTGCAAAAGGTGTCAGGAGAGAAAAAAGGAAAGAAACAATTTGTTCTAACTTCAGCTCTGTAAGTGTCACTTACTGTGTGGAATATAATTGAAAGAGGATTGTGCTAGAAATATAAGATATATGATTCACTGCCTGACTGCAGGTTTACATGTCATTACTGCCATGCTGTTGCTTCAGGTCATGGGTGGCTTCTGCACTCTGATTTGTACTATGCAATCTTTTTAGCATCCTCTTTATAACCAAGGCTCTGGGTAATATGAAAGCAAAAGCACTGCTACTCGGTGCTTCTTACTCTTTTTTTTTTTTTTTTTTTCCCCAGGCTTAATTACTAATCAAACACACAAAAAAAAATCTACTTACCCACAAAGAGGATTGTTTTATCCCATTAATGCTTGATCTGTGGAAATACATTTAGATTTTGATTTCCTATATAAATCAACAGGGAAAAGATGATTCTGTATTGGTCCAAAATGGAAGCTTTGCATTTCTTCCACTCTCTGGAAAGGCTGCAATAAAACTCAATTACAATCTGGTTTGGGATGAAAAAAAGATTTTATTCTGACCATTTTTAAACTTGTGACAGCCCGTGAGAATAAACCCATCAGCACTGTCTTTTTGTCAATATAGATAAAATTGATAACTCAACTACATAGCTTCACCAGTCATAATACCATCAGCTTCACAACAGACATGTCAAGTTCAGTCTCTAAATACATTGAGATCCATTAATTAGCACTACAGACAATGTAAGGTCACATCCAGAAATTATAGAATTAATCACAGAACCTAGGAATGGTCAGAGTTAGAAGGGACCTCTAGGTATCATCCAGCCCAATCCTCTGTTAAAACAGGTTCCCTTCAATTAGGTTTCACAGGAACATCCAGGAGGATTTAAATCCAGGAGGATTTAAAAACCTCCAGAGAAAGAGCCTCCAAAACTTTCTGAGTGGCCTATACTAGGCCTCCGTCACTCTCAAAGGAAAGAAGTTTTTCCTCGTGTTCAAGCGGAACTTCCTGTGTTGCAGCTTGTGTCTGTTACCCCTGGTGCTGTCACTGGCTCTATAGAAAAAAGACTGGCCTCGTTCTCTCAACATGCATCCTTTAGATATTTATAAGCATTTATAAGGTTCCCTCTCAGACTTCTCCAGGCTGAGCAGCCTCAAGTCTCACAGTAAGAGAGATGTTCCAGTGTCCTCACAATCTTGCTAACCCTCTATTGGACTCTCTCCAGTTCTCTATCACTCTTGAGCTGAGGACCCCAGAACTGGACACAGTACTCCAGATGAGACCTTATCAGGGCAGAGGGGGAGGAGAATCTCCCCTGACCTGCTGGTAACACTCTTTTTGATGCATTCTAGAATACCATTGGCTTTCTTGGCCATGAAGGCACATTTCTGGCTCATATTTAGTTTGCTGTCAACCACAGCTCTCAGGTCTCTCTCCACAGAGCTGCTATCCAGCAGGTCACCTCCAGCCTGTATTTAGAAAATGTTTCCCCTTTTTCTCTCAAAATTCTTGACTTTTTAACATTAAAAGGAGAAGTGATTTCTTAACAAAAGTCAAAATTTTTGCAAGAAAGAGATTGTTCCCGTAGAACGTACCTGTTAATTAAAAAGCTTGTTTCCCTCTAAGAAAAAGCAATTTATTTGAACTTAAGTTTCTTATCAGCATTTAAAGGATACTGAATGTCACATAGCTCCTGTGAGATGGCTTCTGAAGGACGGGGTGGGAATTTGAAACTAGCTAGAAGATAAAAATTGATAACAGGAATTATTGTATTGTCCCTTTTCTCCCCCTCATCTGTTTGCTTTCATTGTGTGAACATATAAACTGGACTCTGATGGAAGGGCCTCAGAAGTCTTTGGACAGCAAGTGAAGCAGCATAGCAGCCCATAAGCTTTTCAATGAGCACAGGAGATCAAACCTTGCTATGCCAGCACTTCACTGACCATCTCTTCCCAATGACAATGGACAGAAGATCAGTATCAGTGGCTGGGGAGCAGCACTATCCCAAGTCACAAAGGCTATGCAGTGTGACCAGTCAAGGCATTGGGTCCTCTTCCAAAGCAACCATGAGCATCTATGGCCTGTAAGGTCTTCAGTGGAGCAGGAGGAACCATCAGGGACAGCTTTTCTCCCTTTTTATTTTTTCTTTTTTTTTTCATTTGTTTGTTTGCTTAGTTTATAAAAAAAAACAAAGGATTCACTTTCTGAAGTGATTTAAAAGTATTTATAATATCTTCTCACAAAGTTGGGGACTACATTTCATTTAGCTTTGAGATATAAAAAGAGGTTGTTTACTCTTTTTCATTTGAATCAAATATGCACTGTTTCTATGGCAACTCCAACACTTCATAGCTCTAACTGTTGCACAGACAGAAAGTGTTTAACCCTTTGAAGTGTACAGATTTGAATCTTTCAGAATCAATACCAAAATAATTACCCTTCATCATATTGTCAGACTGCATCTGACAAAAAATTATGCAGGCTTTTTGTTTTACTTTGTGAAAAATATCCTGCCCAACTATGGGAACAAGAGAAGCAGGAGTCATTAGCATGCTTGAATTTATGACCAGGGTGATGCATCAGTGGAAAACAATGTTTCAGCATTGAGAGTTAGTGTTGCTAAACACCAAAATCTAAGAATTTAACTTAAAATATGAGGGATCTTTAACAATAGATACAAAATCCATAGTGCCAACTCAGTTTTTAGAATAGCTTCTTAAAAGCACATGTTCCAGTTTGAAAACTGCAGTACATGCATTCCTGACCTTGCACTTTATTCATCTCCCTATCAAGCATTCATGCTATGATAACTTCTTCATAAAATAACCTGCTTTTCTTATTTCTCCTATCTCCAACCACACAACCCATTTCTTTCACAGCTGGTCCAGAAGCAGCTCATGGCATATTACACTTCTCTCTGTTTAAACCTCTTATATCTGCAGCTAAGTAATACAAGCACAGATAAGATTGGAAAAGATATCTAAATATTCTTAGCTTCTATGGTGATTGTGTTCTGGATTTAAATGCTGTGACTAAACAAAAGGCTCAAATATGCAGCTTCATACTATATCTGATGAAAAATGCAAGAACAATCAATCTGAGAATTACCTGCTCTAGAATCGGCTTCATCACTATTCCTGATTTAAAACTGAGGGTCTGATGAGGTGAGAAATTTGCAATGTTCCTGTATTTACCACTTTATCACTTCAAAAGCAAGGGCTTTCATCTTTTCAGACTTCATTACATTGCACAAATTATGCGATGTTTTTGTGAAGCATTGTTAGAAAAATAATGTTTCAGTAAGAACTCAAAGTGGAAAAAAGAAGAAAGAAAATTATTTTGAAAGAAGAAAAGTAATTAATGAGTTAAAGCATACTACTTTTAAATACAATATCAGAAGTGAGTCATGAGGAGTCCTCTTTCTGAGCTAAGCTAAATGTGTGTGTGGGTATTTTTCTACCCTAAGAGAGGTGTGGTTTGCAGCATATATTTTTTAACAATTTTTAAAAATCTGTACTAATATCTTGTCACATGTGCTTAAGATTTCTTTTTATTTGGTCCAGATTTAGAACTCAGAAGAGTTGTTGATGTTACCAACAATCCAGTTCAATTCATGGCTACAATGTTAGACAGCAGAAAAGAAAACATCAGTAAAAACCTGTGTGAATTAGGAATGTTCTGCCTGCATTTTCCACTATGTTCATAGCACACCTGCAGCTAGCCCTGCAAGTTGCAGACCTGCATAGCTGACATCTAGGTACATTCTTAGTGGTGCAAACTCATAGTGGTCCTCAGCACATATTTACCAGGGACTGGTGACATGGACTAAAGGTTGTGCATTTATATAGTCTGTCCTGTTGATGATGCTATCTTTTTGACAATACAATCCTGTTGACTAGTCCCCAGAATTCATTGGTTTAAAGCTAGACCAAATCAGGTGTACTGGGACATCTCAGTTATCTGTCAGTCACATATCTGTACCCCTATGCCCTCTCTACTCAAGTCCAGAAGATCACGTTTTTGCCTTTTCCCATTAACATGCAGCATTCAGATACTGGTCAAATCCCAATCGGAATATGAAGAACAGGACAACATATTTTCCTTGAACAAAACAGTTACATTGTGATGAAAGAGAGGGAATTTTGCTTCAGCTTCTCCCATCTCTTTACTCACTACCACTTCTGCGGTAAGCTGTCACGTGTGCCAGAAACCAGCAAGGAAAACTGTCCCTGTATACTGCTTTATAACACAGTTAATGAAAGGACTAAAGCAGCTTATGGATCTTTTCTATGAGGTTTGCAGAGATTTTCATGAGATTTTATTTTTCTTCTTATAGATCTACCAGAAGCCATAATATTGATTGACCTCTTTTTTCCTTGCATGAGACAAGTCATACTCTGTCCCTGAATAATTTTGGACAAATTTCAGTGATAACACTACCACGGAAAATACCATCTTTCTCAAAGCAGGATAGATTCAAATGTTGGTTTGGGGAAATAATTTCCCTTCTTCAAAATAGTTGTAAAAACTTCATTGCTGGGGCCGAGGAAGCAAAAAAGAAACAGTGACATTACAGACAATAGGAGCTTTGTGGTCTACCTTTTCAGCTAAATTGCTCCATTTCTTTCTCTTCAAGCTCAGCACTGGACAAATTGAAAATATACATCTATATATTCTATATGGTAACCGTGTTTTTAAATATTTTATAGTTCAGAAACAAAGGAACAAAGACGATGAGAACTGACATGCAATATGTGAAAAGGAAAGCAAAAGCCTCCATGTCCTAACAGCCTGAATATATGAACACCATGAATACATCACCAGAGCACACTGGCTGATTAATTGGCAGACAAATCTCTCGCTGGGAATCACAGCATTGGTTGCCAGATTTCCCTGAGACTTCATTTTCCAGCATTCAGGCTGAGAAAGTGTTGAAACATATAAATTACTCTTAGCGGTCCTAGCAGAAGGGCTCAGCACATCGGTGACTGACCCTGCAGATTGTGATGCCAAGTTTGCGGCCAGGCATTGCTGCGAATCTGAGGATTCAATCAAAGTGCAGAACAGAATGATTCTGGAGTTTGATTGCAGCAGGCAGGGGTCATGATGAGAAACAGTGGTTGTTCACCCAAGAGAAATTTGAGAAGAGCATCCTGTCCACACAACATACCTGAAGCTGTCTTGTTAGCATTCACAGGGAGAGCTTGTAGGGTAAGAGGGATAAAATGAAAGTAAAATGAATGTATAAAGAGTTGCAAAGCCCAGCAATGTATTCATTTTTATCAACTAAAGGTGAAGATACATGTGAATGTGCATGCGCAGAGGTATTCATGCAGCATTCTTCATTTTCATTGCCAGCAAAAAAAAATCTGTGTGAGATAAATCAAGTGTCAGAGATACAAATAAGGAGGATGATACTACCAATGATCCTTTAAAAAAAGAAAAACAAAAAACAATATCAATACAGGCAATAAGGTCACAAAATTAACACAGTGATTGCATCACTGAAAATACCCTTGAATGTTATGAGCCATAAGGATGATAACAGAAATATAAAATGAAGCTGGCAAGTCATAGGAATATTAAAAGCAAAGTAGTTTTATAGGGAAACCGTCCTTAAGTGTTTTTCTGGAATGGCAATTTAAGTGAACCAAAGCATATGCAAAATATTAGGCATGTTGTTCCTCTAATGTGATCCTTTTAGGGTAAACATGATTGCAAGATTTATTTCCATTAAGTTTAAAACATGGATGGTCCTGTACAACACACAGAGGTTTTCTATTCTACCTCTGAGTCCAAGAGAAGATAACATTTCCTTTTAAAAAGTTTATTTTCAAAGTCAAGACACACCAAATGTCAATAAGGAAGGTTTTTCTTTAAAAAAAAAATTAAAAATAACCTGTAGGCAATTTAAATGAGCATTGCTGCACTACAGCAACCTTTTCATTGAAACTGGACTTATTGAGCTTAACTGTCCATATATTAATTAAAGCATTTCTCATTCTCTTTGTCCTGTTCAGCATTGCACTGCAAGCTTAGAATGGGATTCATGAAGTTAAGGCAGTGATAAGTGTTAATAGCCTTTTATTATTTCTCAGGTGCAATGAAGATATTTCTTTGGCTACAGTCAAGAGGCTCAAGGCAGAAAAAGAAATGCATATAAGAAGAGTGGGAACATACCCTTATAGCATCACTCCTTCATCATTTTTGCTCTGAAATTTGACCATAAAGCTTTTGACTCCCACTTTTGCTTTTGGAAAAAACGTCCATACACTTATCTGGAAGCAGCTGTGCTGTACTGTGCCAAAGTGGTGTACTTTGAGACATGCAAGCAGCTACGTCAATTGTTAGAGACCTACATAAAAGAATGGACAATGAAATTGGTTCAATGACTGTCATTGTGGAAAAAAAATTGACAGGAGCACTTCGGGCAATGATAGTATTTATAGTTTACTGTTATATACAAATCAGAGCCTTCAGAAACAGGCAATGGTGACTGAGATATGTATGAACACCCTCATTGCTGTCCATGGAAAGGCATCTGCCAGCAGAAACTTCAGTAACAAGGATACTCAAAGGCAGGAGAGAAAAACTCAGAAGGAAAGCAAAGAGCTTGGAAACTCTCCTTTTACCTCCTCTGTATTTGTACTTTCAGCAGATCTGCAATGCAGCATCACTTCTGCCTTGCTCAGGATCTCAGCTGCTGGAAGAGTCAAAGGCCAGAGGACATCACTCCATATTCAGCCACAGACCTGCTGCCAGCTTCAAAGGTTGATTCATTTTCCCCTTCCTCATTCCTTCTCTCTGTATCATGAGGAAACAAGATTCAGTCTCTGTATGGTCTGCTGAGAATAACATTATATAAACAGTAGACATTCACTATTAATTAGGAAACTATGAAGAAGTCCCAGTTTTTTAATAAAAATGTTGTCTCATAGCAACTCAGCCTCTCCAGGTTGAAATAAAGAATTAGAATGTGACAACGGTACATTGTTTTTCACAGTACATTTGAAATTTGGCTTAATTACACCTTATGTTCCAGCTGGATTACCAAAAAATAACTGGCAGTTATGGGGATAAATAATTTCTGTCCTTCTATGTAACTGGGATAAAAGTCCTCTGTTGGTATTTGAATGGTGCTGTGTATGAGACATAATTTAGTTCAGATGATTTCTTTGAAGAGCTGAGCATTTTTACCACCAGGCTATTAGTGGAATCTAAACTCCCCAGTGACTCTTAGCAAGCTCTTTTAAATGACAGCTGGTCTGAGACTGGAGCTCAATGCTGTGAATCGTAGAAGCATAGAATCAGAATCATTACGGTTGGACCTGTAAGAGCTGTAAGATTGTCGAGTCCAATTACTAACCTAACACTGCCAAGCCCATCACTAAATAAAATTACATACCTCAGTACCTCATCTATGCGTCTTTTAAATATCTCTAGGGATAGTAACTCTACCCCTCCCTGGGCAGCCCATTCCAATGTTTTGTAGCCTTCTTGGTAAAAAAGTTCTTCCTAATGTCCAATCTAAACCTTCCCTGGTGCAAGTTGAGCCTATTTCCTTTCAGGTAAGTGTAAAGAGTGATCATGTCTCCTCTCGGCCTCCTCTTCTCTAGGCTAAACAACCCCAGCTCCCTCAGCTGCTCCTCATAAGGCCTGTTCTCCAGACCCTTCATCAGCTTCCTTGCCCATCTCTGGACATGCTCCAACAGCTCACTGTCTGTCATGTAGTGAGGGGCCCAAAACTGAACATAGTATTTGAGGTGTAGCCTCACCAGCACTGAGTACAGGGGGACAATCACTGCCCTGTTCTTGCTGGTGTCACTATTTCTGATACAAGTTAGAATGCCATTGGCCTTCTTGGCCACCTGGGCACACTTACAGCTCACATTTAGCCAGCTGTCAAATAACACCCTCAGGTCATTTTTTGCAGGGCAACTTTCCAGCCACTCTGCCCCAAGCCTGTAGCACTGCATGGGGTTGTTGTGGGCAAGTGCAGGACCCGACACTTAGCCTTGTTGAACCTTGTACAATTGGCCTCAGCCCATTGCTCCAGTCTGTCCAGATGTCTCTAAAGAACCTTCCTGTCCTAAAGCAGGTCTATGCATCTGCCCAGCTTGGTGTCATCAGCAAACTTACTGAGGATGCACTCAGTCCCCTCATGGAGGTTATTGAAAAAAGTTAAACAAAACAGGCCCCACACTGAGACCTGGCGAACGCCACCGGTGACCCGCTGCCAATTGGATTGGATTTCACTCCATACACTATGACTCTCGGCCTGGCCACCAACCAATTTTCCAACCATCAGGTCCATCCAAGTCATGAGCAGCCATTTTCTCCAGAAGGATGACGTGGGAGACTATGTCTAAGGTTGTATTAATGTCCAGGAAGACCACATCCATGGCCTTTCTCCCATACATTAAGCAGGTCATCTTGTCATACAAGGATATCAGATTGGTCAAGTCGGGCTTGTCTTTCATAAAGCCATGCTGACTGGGTCCAAACTGTTATTTATCCAGTATGTGCCTCAAGATGGTACTCAGGAAGATCTCTGTAACCTTCCTCAGCACCAAGGTCAGGCTGACAGCTCTGTAGTTCCCAGGATCCTCCTTCGGGCCCTTCTTCTTATAGATGGATGTCACTTTTTCTATCCTTCTGTCCTCTGAGACCTCTCTGCTTATCCAGGACAGCTGGTAAATGATGGAGAGTAGCTCAGTAAGCACTTCTGCTAGCTCCCTCAGTACCCTCATGTGGATTCCATCTAGCCCCTTCAACTTGTGTGTGTCAAAGTGGAGCAGGTCACACACCATTTCCGTTTAGAAGACATTCTC
Source organism: Urocolius indicus (assembly GCA_013401255.1). Taxonomy (NCBI): domain Eukaryota; kingdom Metazoa; phylum Chordata; class Aves; order Coliiformes; family Coliidae; genus Urocolius; species Urocolius indicus. Next base: position 23,338 of record WBNH01015243.1, read on the forward strand.
TTCAGTGGAGATATTCAAGATTAGATGCATGTATAGAATTTCTCTCAAGACTCTGCACACCCAAGTTCCTGTTGGGGCCTAATGGTAGTAAATGCCAAGGAGTTTCTGAAATTCTCCTGATTTTTCAGTCTTCTCAATTGCCATGCTGTAATAACATTTGACTTGCAAGTTAACAAAAAAACATATTTATGATACACCTAGAGCTGCTGTGTATTCCTTAAAATCCATTAGAAGTGGTGCTCCAATCTACATATATCAACACAGCACAGCTCCATGCCTTTGAAATAAAATAGCTGCATGAAGAACTCTTCAAGTTGCAGCATCATAATTTTTACATAGTTATCCATCGAGTTGTAATAGCTGGGCTTTGAAGAGGAACAAGCCCAGGAGACTGGCAAATTGTTCTCTGAAACTCAACAAAATTAGACTGTCATTGATGCAACACTTGTCTAGGTCCTTCAACAGAACCCTCATCTTAGTGTTATAAATGGGGATAACTTCAAGGCCAGTGTGTTTACACTCATTTGCACCAGCAAAGGTGAGCACAGTTCAGTGATGCTGACACATCGTGAATCATAGGACTTCTCCTACCCCAGCAGTGATTTACCAACAGTTAGATGAAAGCAAAGAGCCCACTGTGAGTGATTCTCTACCTGCAGCTGCAGTGCACACCCACTATCTACACCCAACCATGCTCTACTAGCCTTCAGTGCTACCATGCATCGCAGCGATTCACAGGAGACTGAGGTCATTTTAGGCTACTAGCATAAGCTTACTGCAAAAGTAAATGGTCTGCTGTCATGTCTTAGGCACACCCAGGAGCAAAGGACCACAATCA
>WBNH01015344.1:0-22393 GCA_013401255.1 Urocolius indicus
TCTTCCCTCCGACGCGACATGTGGTTGCTCTTGTTTTCTTTCTAATGGAAAAGACTGATCTTTGAATTCACAGTTGCTGCCCATGAAGGTTTGTTTAGCTTCCAGAAGTACATCAATTTGTTATTCACAACACTATCATCAGAAAGCATGCAAAAGAGACATTAGTATATGTAAACTTTATCCAACTTTTCAAATATTCAATGAACTGGCACATATAAATGGCTAAAGTAGTTTTTTAAACCATATATTCTCTTCCTTGGAGATCTTCAAGATCTGCCTGCACATGCTCCTATGTGATCTGACCTAGGTGGACCTGCTTCTGCAGTGGGTTTGGACTAGATGATCTCTAAAGGTCCCTTCCAATCCTACCATTCTATGATTCTATGATTCTATGTAATGGATAAATAACTGCTTTTTTTGCAGTTAAAGCAGCATATCAACACAGTTACTAGCTAAACAATTTTAAGAAATCTGTATGTTTGCTTTTCCTTTGCTTAACAACAAAAGAATAGATTTGGTAATGGAAAAAAAGAAAACTTCTCTGTAACTACAGATGCCATTGAAGTTACGAGCTATTCTCAAAGGCTCATAATTCTTCCATATCACTTTGGCTGGAATTTTCCTAGCAGTCTGTCTGATTCAGTCTTTCTTTTCTGGATAAAGAATATTAAAAGATATTCAGACCAGTCATTCTATGATAAGGCTTCATTAATAACAACTTGCTTGACCTTACTGCTACGCTGACAAGCCAGTAACAAAAAGAACTTGCCTTGCTAAGTTAAAAACTGATGAGAGATTTCATCTTGTACCAGACTTATTTTTAACCAATATATCAAATCACAAAATTAAATTTGGGAGTCATATTGCAATCCTAATCACTGCTATTTATGAAAGAATCTGCACTGTTCAACTTGTGGAAGCCTACATTTCTGCTGCTGGTGGGGCTGAACCTGATAGTTTCCTGTGGATTTCGGTGCCCTCCCAGAGAAAGGGAGGTGATAGCCAGCACAGAGAAGCACTCCTCGTCCTTGATATTGTTAGTATACTTGCCAACAGATAATTTTTCAGGAGCCAGTGACTCACTGACCTCTACAGAGAGCTAGTATAATGTGCTCTGTAGTTTTTAGTGAGAGATGGATGCCACTTCCCACCTTCCTGTTCAGTCACCTATGATAAAACTGTGTGACAAGCCAAAACTAAATGTGAATCAAGCTGCGTTACAAAAAGGTGGTGTGTTGGGAAGAGAGTTGACCTATTCACATTTGTTTTCTTTTAAGAAACACTGCTAGGGGCTGAAAGATCACTACTTGTCAGGAATCTGTATTCTCTTTCATCAGCGCACAGTTGTCTGATTTCCAGTCCCTCACGTTTTGTGACAGGCTCTTCAGAAACTAATGCTGCTGCTATACTGCTTAGAAAGAAAAAAAAGGGAAAGGGACATTATCTAGAATTGTATCGCAAACATGCTTTCACATAGGCACTACATTATGTTGTTTACAGCTTTTATTTTCTACCATGTGCTTTGCGTTTTAATCATGTCTAACTCAGTTTTGGGGATTTGTTTATTTTATTCAGCCTCTACTGGAGAAGATGATTAATGAACAATATTTGTGAATTTGGCTTGGATGAGTTTTTTTCCCTGCTGTGTATGCAACGCTGCATGCCACTGCAGTTTGTCTCTTCTTTTTGTATCCACTAGATAACTACTTTTTTTTCCCCTCACAGGAATATTTACCCTTTGAAAAGGTTTTGTGTATGTGCATGTATCTATATATACATAAAACATGGATGCAGAGGTTTGATTATCTTTTAAATTGGATGTGTACAGTGTTTGGCATTCAGATACAATAATTGGGTTTGAACATGTAAAAATTAATTAGAAGGCAAATTGTACTTGTCTTTAAAAACAGCATACAGAAACAAAATCTACTGTGTTTGCTTTTCCTACTATAACCAATGCAATAAAAATTCAGATTCATGGAATATTTGTCATACAAACAATTCTTCCTGCAGCTATAATTCATAAATAAGGACATCAATTAAATTCTGAACAGCCTTTTGGCAGATGTAACAAAAGTTCTGTAATGGTGAGTCTGTCATCCTCTGAGACACGCCTGAAAAGAGATAATGTGCATATGGGACTGATATGGAGGTCATGTTAGGAGGAATCATTTAATTTAATTAAAAGAATAATTAATCCTAGAGAGATCCTGTAACCATCTACAGTTAGATTTTATGGCCCTGCACTATTTGCATGCCAAAAATTAATTGAAATTTTGATATTTAAAGAAGAACAAGTATCCTGGGGGGTTTTTTTGGGGAGTTTTGGTGGTTTTTTTTGGCCAAGAAAGTTGTCAAATGGAGAAAGAATTGGCAAAACGTTACATGTCAATTTGCTGGCAAATATAAAATCAGCAATGCAAAGCTTTGCCTCTTACAGTGAAAAAATAATGATAAAACCAGCTTTTTTTCCACACTGACTTGTTTTGTTAAGTTCTGCGTCAAAGATTCTTCATAGTAGAGTGTATTCTGTTACAATATTTGTAAATGGTGGCATGTTCCAATGTTCATAACAGTAAAGGCATGAAGCACAGGTATTCTAAAAGCTAAGGTATAAAATGTGCATTTTAAAACAAAATTATGCATTAAGAATGTATCAAAATAATGTTTGCACTGTGATACTGCTTTGCATTTTCTGATAACTAGCTGAACAATATAATATAGTTAACTATTTTAACAGAAACAATTGCCAATGATGCAGTGAGAATTCTTTTGCTTGATGAGTCTTCATTTTATCAGCTGTTAATGAGCATCGACTGCACTTCTCCAGGTGATAAAAGAGAAGGGAGTTTGTGTTTCACATGTCTGAAACACTTTTGCTTCTATCATTCCACTGGTTCAGCATTTTTTGTAATTGCTCTCATAGCAAGGGGTCATCCTTTAAGAGGCTGCTGTTCATCACCTCTGTCTTGCTAGAATGACATCAATTTATGTATCTATCATCAAGTTATCAGACCAGTCTGAGATGTAAAGCATTTTAATTGCTGAATTCCTCAAATATGGGAATACTGAAATAATGATTAGCCAAATCACAATGGTGCTGATTTGGTTTGTGGTCTGTAACTTTTTAGGGATGGCATTTACACACTTTTCTGCAATGAATGGTAGAAAGTTGTTGTTTTTTTTTTTTTCAAATTCCTATGTTGCACCCTGATTGTTCAGAAAAGCATCAAGTCTTTTGAAGCTAGTAGTAGACACTGATAGTTACCAGGCCTGTTTGGAATAAGTTATAAGGGCTATATGAAAGGCTGTATTCGCAAGTCCTTCTAGTAGAGTATCTTTAACTTCTCAGGGTGACTTCACAGGAACATCAGCTCTTGCCAAGTCACAAACATTAAGCCTGAGTTTCTGGCACTGAAAATTAATGGCTGTAATGACTAAGGGAAAGAAGAAGTTTCTCATGGGCTGGAAACTGGTAGAAATGGACAGCCTCTTCTCTTTCCTTACATTGTGTAATGTGCTCTTCCAATCCAAAGAAATTATTATAAACTTCTCAGAATAACAGAATGGCAGGGGTTGTCCAACTTGTCTGCTAAAGCAGGTTCACCACAATCAGATTGCACAGGAATGCCTTCAGGCTTCATGTGAATCTACAAATAAGAATGTTTTTATGTTCCAGACTTTTGAGGAATGGAACACACTTCCAAGCATATCCTTTTTTCCTGACCCATTTGTTTAGACACATTAGAAAGCTTCAAGTTTGGTGATGCCAGTGCTGCTTCTGTTTTCTCTGCCACTGTGTTTTCATTTAACAATTGTTCTTGCATGCCCACTTGTAATATTCACCTCTTTCTTCACAAATTAAGCAGGAGGAGGAGGAGCTGCCTCAAGTGTAGGAAAGAGAAAGCAATCAGGAAATTTGCTTTATGAAGGGAGGGAGAAGCATGGCCTTTTTTGCTAGTTGTTTTCACAGCTATCATCATGCAAAAGGAATGCACATTAGTTATATTAGCATAATTATGCATTACTTTGCACAGAACTAGATGCTCTCCTGTACGTTTTGCCAAACCTAAGTATGAAATATTCTAGCATAGGTTTAGAGGTGAACTAATTTAAATTTTTGAAACAAATGTAACAATAACTTGCCTTTTTTATTTTCAGGTATTCTTTTAGGAATCTGTCCACAGTGGGCTTTAGCCAACCTTCCTCAGCCCCTCTTCCCATTCTTCTTTTAACTTCCCACTCCACATCTTGGGAGTTGAAAATGAGTACATAGACCATGCTACATGGTTTGTGTCCACACTTCTGTTTCAGGAGAGGCTTTGGAAGAAAATAATGAAACTGGAATTTTGAACAGCAAAGCAATTTCAGTACAAAGGAAGATAGGAAGCATCACATTTGCTGAGGTGCTGCAGCCCAGATTGTTCTTTGAACAGATTATATGAGCTACAATATTTATAGTATATTTTGTGTTTAGCTTCAAGAATTATTTTTGAAGGACAGTCACCAAAGCAGTAGGAGATCACACTGAAGTGGATGCCACTAACAGAAAGCCAGCCAAAGACTGATATTTTAGTAAGTCCTTGAAAAGCAAAAGGAAAAGGAGAAAAGGAAAAGGAAAAGGAGAAAAGAAAAAGAAAAAGAAAGAGAAAGACCATTTGAAACACGGGCAACGTCAACCACAAAGTAACAAGTGAACAAGTGGATAAGTAGAGAAAAGAAACAGTAGAGTGTAACATGCAAGAAATGAGTAGGAAGAAGAACTACTCAGATAACAGGTAATGATTGAGAATCATAGAAAACAGGAAAAGATATTAGCTGAAGTGACAAAACTGAGGTGGTAAGAGCTGAGGAGAAATATGATGTTGCTCTAACAATAGAGGTGGTAAAAATAGGAGAGGTGCTTCCTGCTGATTTTGTACGGAAGTCATAGGACTGCTTAGTAGATTTATCTGTTCAGCCATCCTTTTCCAAAAAAAAGGAAAAACACAAATGCCTTGATACATTTAGAAATGCCATTACAAGTCTCTAAAAAAAGTCTGTTTGAAAGACAAGAAATGCTAAAATGCTAAAAAGCACATCTTTGAGAGCAAAAATGAACTTTGCTTCTAAAACTTGTATAGAGATTTTTTTAATTTTAATCTTTGTGCCTCCTTTGAGCCTCTTCTTTGTTCTGCCTTTATGAATTCAGATCTTTAATGTCCTTTCTTCCTCCCTCTCTTTGGCACAACTCTTGACTGTTTCACAATTTATCTTTCCTGCCCAGGGAATCCAACCGTCTGGGGCTGGTGCCTTCATCCTGCCTTGGTGTCAAGGTCAAAATCTTTTAATTTTGCAGGTAGAGTGGGTATTGTGACCCCAGGGTCTGTTGCTTTATGTTTAAATCCCGTCAGTGTTGTCAGAATGACAATGTCTGCAAGCTGCTTCATTGAGCTTTTTGGTGATATTTTGTCTAATTTCTCTTGGCAAAAATATAACAATATTTTTTTGTTGATACAAAAAGTAAACAGTATTAAAAATTTCAAGTAAAAACAACATTCTTATTACAGTTGTTAAACTGAAGTGCACATTCACAGAAAGTAAAAACAGCATTTTGGTGACATAATAAAGATTAGTTTGCTTCTCTACAGTTTCTGCATCCTCTCTCTAATCAGCACTGGAAATATTAGTTATGGTAAGGATGTCTTGTATATGTTTTCCTTTTTTGAAAAGTCATTACAAAAGCAGAGAATTTTAAATACTTTTTGTGTCTGCAAATATTGGGATTTTAACAAGAAGTTCAGTTTTCCTTTAGTCCAGTTTTACCGGTACAGAGCATAAGTACCTAGACTTTATATTGGATTTACTCATCTCAGCAGTGAGATGTAGTAGGAATGTAAACTGACATACATGATCTCTTGTGTATTTTCAGTGTTGCTAGATTGTCAACAATGACCACAATCAGTATGAATTCAACCAAACAAATGCTATAGCTCTTTTGCACTAACTTGGTCAACATACAGGTACATTCTCAAAAACCGCAAGCTAAGTAAATTAAGGAAGGTCTCATGAAAAGCTAGTTACTCTGAAAGTATAAAATACATCTTCAGTTGCATGTAAGAATTGAGAGGCTAATACATACTTGGAGTAAAACTAGATGATCGTTCAGCTCTAACAAGTTGATACTGATTTTTTTTATGCTGGCATTTTTTCAAGTCTTACAATAAAATTGGTTACTGGTGAATTATTTTCAGAGACCTCTAACACATTTTATCATTATTTTAAGGTGTAGTGTCACAGTAACCAAACAAAATAATTGGAAAACTGTGTTTTGTGTGTTTTTTTCAAAAGAAATGTGATCTATCAACTTCAAAAATATATGAGATTATATTGCCTAAACCTTTCACTTCTTCCCCCCACCAGGAAGTGGGGTGAAAATTCTCAGCTGAAGGGTCTGTCGGGCAAGGTCTAATTAGAAAGGACAGGGAGCAGAAAAACCCAGCACATGAAACCGAACAGACTCCAGACAATCCCTACCATTCATGTAACCACAGGTATGATCTCAGGCACTGACAAGGTTGTGTGTACCTCAAGAACAACTAACTGATGGTAAAAACAAAACAGAAATCACAAAATTATGCTCTACAGACAAAGGAATAACATATGGAAAATGAATGAGTTTAAGAAGACTGATGCTGAAAAGCTAAAGATGAACTTAATTTCTTGTACCTAAGATTTCTTCATTTTAAAATTCATTTTAAGATGGGATGTAAAGTATCCCTTCCTTGATAGAAGATTTTTTGCAATATAGTCAATATTCCTCATTTCAAATTCTTACTCGGGACTTTTAACAATCTCTTGTCCGAGCTGTCAAGGCCCAACAGCTTGATGTGCTGAACAGTTGTCTAATGGCATGATATTTGCTCCTTATGCTATTAATTACCTCTGCATTTTTACTGAAATCGGGCAAAATCCCATTTGCTTTTTTTCTACTATGTTTGTCACTCTGGCATGCAGATACCACCTCTATTATTGACAATCAAGTTGACCAAAAGGCCAAATGCTCTTCCCTCCTGCTAAGTGATTTGTTCTACTCTGCATGAGAGCAGTTAATCAGGTGTTTTCCAGGAGAATGATACTAACTATTCTGCAAATCTTTTCCTGGAAAAGTCTATCAGTTAGAAATGAGACCGAGATGAGTCCTAGAAAGACTGGACTTCAGTCGTTCTTGAACTCGGTGCTCAAGGAATCCCTTGCTTATCCTCCTAGAACTGGGAGGTGTTCAAGACAGATCTTGTCTGTATTTACCATGGGTATCATCACACAGAAAAGCAGACAGGAATTCAGCAGACTTCAAGAAACATGATTTGACCTCACTACACATTTTTTAGTTTAGGATTACTGCCTTAAGTCGTATCTTTTCATGGAGTCAGTGCAAAACATTGGTGTAACAGATTCTCTTATCAGTTCCACTTTCAAATGAGAGGAAGTCAGAAAGTTCTTGTACAAAAATTCCTTTTTCAATTCAAAGGTCATTTCAATACTGAAGTGCCATCTGTTCATGTTGTAATGAAACTTGAATCCTTGCATATTTTAAAATTAACATAATTATGAGTAAAATAACATGTGCAAATACATGAAAAAAAATTAAAATACTGAGAAGAATTTTCAAAAGTAATTTTAAAGAGCTGTTTTATAGAAAAAATGTAAATTATTTATAAATTGGATTAAAACCTGGTTTTATTTCAGTTTATGAAAATCCAGAATTTTGACAGTTTCTAAACTTGAAGGACAAAGTTCAGCTTCCTGTTGTGCCCGAGTTAATCTGAGATTGCAATAACACACCATGGAAGGGACAGACATGCATTATTTCAGCTGAACTTTAAATAAATACATGTATGGAGGGATGGAAAGAAGCATACTACTTTTTAGCCCAGGAAAAAAAAAAAAGGGGGAAAGAAAAATCCTCTGTGACTTCTTACAGTCATAGGGATATTTGATAGCCGTGACTGCAACCTAAATCCCACAGAGCACAAGACACTTTTGTGTTGTTATAACACAAGACACTTTCAATATTGGAGGGTGAGAAACATACCTCCTATTATTCATTCAATTCAATGGGATTTACAACCCCATTGGCACCTCCTGACAATTTTCAAAAATACAGCTTGTCTTTAGGTAAACCCCTGATTTCTGAAAACAATGGCATAATTTGGAATGCAATATAAGAGCTAGGAAATGGGGAGTTATTGAAAGAACAGCCCTTTTTATTTTTTAATAGCTCAAGTCATAATAAAGTTTCACATTAAAGTTACAAGAAGAGCGAATAAGTACATAATTTTTTTAATGCAAGGAGAATGTAAATTTAAGGTAAATAAAGAGAGCAGCACCTGACAAAGTAAATATATTAAGGGGCTGGTTTTCTTTCTTTCTTCTTTTTAATATCTCTCACTGAATGAATTATTCCAATAACCTCCAATATAAACCTCAGCATAATGCACACACTTATTCTCATATACTCATACTGCTACAGTTTGCTCTTCACTCAAGTTTTATTTCTAGGGCAAGTTACTATTTTTTAAATTACCTCTCTCTGTCTGCTAAGAGAGAAGAGGCCTGGTCTCACTTTAACATGCTCGTGAAACTTCACCAAGAAGCAGCATTCAACCACAGCAGAGCCAAATTACTGAAGTTCTTATTACATTCAAGCTAGTGCAGAGTCATGGTTGATGTATGAGTCTGTTTCTCTCACCATTGATTTGCAGAGCTCTCTCAATGTCTCTCAGCAGTACAGTCTCCTTGAAGCATTTTTTCCTTCTCTACACCATACATCATAACTCAAATGGTCAGGTCTTATTTAAATTATTTTGTTACATTAAAAATATTCATCAGGTAAATCATGATGTGTTAGCTATGCATCTTCTTTCCCTTTAAAGAAAAAAAAAAATCAAAACAGCAACTAAAAGAAGAAGAGACAAACAGCTGATGCAGCAATAAAAAGCTCTTATGATTGCTATAATAAGAAATGTTAAAGAAAAATATTACAGATATATTTTACGGAACTGTAGTGGTTAAGCAAAGGCTTTCTTGTGTCTCATTGTATACCTTGCTCATGTAAGCAGTATGAGCATCAAGGTCAATGAATCTTTCACTAAACACTTCACGCTCTCTAGCTCTCTTCTCTAAGTAGACTAACATACAATCATTGCATTATGTGCAGGTAAAACACAGGAAAAAATAATAAGCCTCTTATTTAAGATCCTGCATCTTAAAGAATAAAAACAACATATTAAACTATAAAATCATTTATCAGCAATACTACAGTATGTAAAATCATAAATAGTTAATGACTTGGTAAAAGTTCCTCACTGAGAAAACCTGTATCAGTTTAATTCTTCACAAACCAAGTTTTTAAGAAACATACTCTTCATGGGAGGTATGGAAACTGCCCACTCAGCATGTTTACCAATGTGCCTGCACTACATCTTCAGTACATAATCAAATGCAAGTACATCTTGTCAAAGGACAGATGTATTTGGCTGACAAACTGTTCTACTCAAGAAGACAAGCAAAGCTAGTGTTTTCAGTTTCTTTTGTCTATGTGACACTGAAATAAACCTAAACAATCAGAGTATGCCATCAAAATAAATTTTGTCAGCACTAATTACTATAGCTGGCATATGACGGTGCTCTAGCAACAAAGCCTCTAGGCAAATACACAAAATAAACCACAGGGCCTTCCCATGTATTATTGTTTATAATCAGTCCCATACGTGACTGTTTACAAGACTTTTTTTTCTTACAATTTTTGGTTACTGTCAAAGGGGGAGGACAGGGAACAAAAAGAGAAATTTACCTACAATTGCTGCCACTTCATGAGAACTGACCCAACAGTAACATGAAAGTATATTATCTAAAAGATACTTTCTACTAATTTTAGTAAGACTAAATCTAAATTTTATTACTCTATATAAGTAGAAATATCTGCAGTTCAAGTTCTCTCTAAAGCAACTGCAGGACAGAACCAAAATCTTGCTTAGACAACCTTCTGCTTCATCAGTCCCACCTTAAATAGTTCCATGGATACTCCCCTCAATAAAACACTATAAAGCTTGATATTTTTTCCCTTACTTTCAAAGTTTCCATTGGCTTTCTTCAGCCAAAAAACATCTAAAACCATCAGTTGTTTCTGACCACTTCATAAATCCTGATTAGTATGTTTTATTTAAAGGAATCAGATTTTAAATAATGAATTCTCAACACTATACTATACTCAACACAATACTATACCCAAAAATATCAGTATGGTCCATGAGACTTTTACCAAGAGACATTTAGAATTAGGCAGTTGTTAAAATCACTTTGTTTTTATAATTTAAGATTCCTAATGATTAATTTTAACAATAGGAAAAATTCTTTATTATATGAACGAAATGCAAACACGTGAGATCAGATAACTTACTGAAAAATCACTCAAAAATGAGTTATAGCAGAAAGCACTGAAAAACAAAAGCAACAGTAATTCTGAACCATCAAGATACAGGCATTCCTGAACTTCTGATGTCATCTTCATGCCTACTTTTATATTTATTACTTTCACAGACTTTAAGACTGTTAAATTCTATCCCCTGCTTTTCCAGTTCATACAAATGAGGCTTTCTTTCTCTGGATTACTTTTAGCTGGTTCAGACCCTGAACCATCCTTCTCATTTTGGTCAGTTGAGGGCCAGTTTTGCAACAAAGAAGACGCAACTGCATGGTTAAAGGTGGCAAGAAAGGGAAGCCATAAGTACCTCCACTTCAGTTGGACTTACACAGTCACAGAGTCGCACTTAGTTCAGCTTTATCACCAGAAGAGGTAAATGCCTCCATCTCGGTCCTCCACACCAGCCTTGCCTGTGTTCTGCTCCCCCTTTATTCCCTCTAGGATCTCAGTCCCATAAGTGGAGGATGAGACATTTGCACTTGCTGACAATGGCAACACCTTCCACCACCACCCCTTGGAGAATTAGTTTTCCATCAGCAATGCTTCACAGCTATCCTAGTTTAACATTAAGGATGATTGCAACACTATTCTTCTGCTATTTCCATTTCTGGCTTAGGTGCTTGGGGTCCAGTCACTCAACATTAACCAAATAACACTCTCTCTCTCATCAGCCTGTCTGTACTAAAACTATGACTGAAAAATTCATAGAGTAATAAGAATTCAGTTATAAAGATACCGCACAGCTAATTTAGGGTCAGCCACACAGTGTGAATAGTCAGGCCAGACCTTTGTTTACACAGCAGAAACACAGTACAATACAACAGTTCAATACATGTGGAGGTCTTTACCAGTAGAATAATGATTAAGTAGTTGTTCCATGACAGACTTCATCAGTCTTTTAGCACTTCATTATTTTACAGTCACTTATTAAAAAACCAAAACTAAAATCTTGAACTGACACCACAATGGTGACTTGAGTACAGGCTTATCTGGAAATGTAAATTGATAATTAATCCCCTGTGAACAAAAGTTGGGTTAGTCCTGTTACAAGACAATTGAAAACTGTCAATTCCACTCTGATGTAATTAAACAACATTACATAAGTATCCAAAAATAATATTCATCTGGTAGCTGACTGGCACTTTTTATAGTATCTGCCTTCACCTGAAGCCTCTTGAGATTCTTTCTTTAAAGTGAATGCATTAGAGATTTAATTGAAAAATGTGCTTTTCAACAGTTTCACTTCATTATTTGAGACTTAGAAAAAAGACTATGAGTGCCGACTATAATTTGCTGTCTCTGCTGTATCAAAATCATTGATCACGTTTGCTAGAAATACAAAAATCAATACAGCACATATAGATTTTAATAGACTAGAAATATCAAAGTATACTTTTTATCCATAAGAGGAAATAAAGCTAATTCGGGAAGCACAAGAATTACTTTTTTTTTTCCTATAAATAGAATGAATTTTAATGGTGAGGGAACACGCCTTTCACTTGTCTAACAAGGACTGAATTCCAAAGTCAATTTCTTCTCCTATAAGATTCATGTTTTCTGGAGTTTCTGGGGATGACAGGCTGCATTGCTTGCTTCAAAATACCAACAAGAAAAGGAATGAGAACATGGGAAGATAAATAATTGGCAATGAAATAAAATAATATAATCTGTGAAGAAGCTGGCATGAGTCCATTCTGGTGAAGGAAATGCAAATTCCAGAAGGTAAGGTGATAAAGGAAGGCTGAGGCAACAGCTGGGAGGAAATAATGCTATTTTACCTTTTTCTGACTTTGAGGAATCGAATGCAGATGAAAGAAGTCTGTTTGCAGAGAGATGTGGTGGTAAATATAAGGCAACCTGATTGAGGAGAACCTGCTTTAGCAGGGGGTTGCACTGGAAGATCTGGACTGGCCACAAAACCAATCCCTGTAAACTCCACTGGCCCCAGGCCTCCAACTCAACTCTGTGTCATTGATCACCATCCTCTTGGTTCTGTCATTCAGCCAGTTCTCGATCCACTTCACCATTCACTCATGCAAGCCACACCGCCTGAGCTTTCCTATGAGGATGTTATGGGAGATGGTGTCAGAAGCCTTGCTGAAGTCAAAGTTGATGACATCCATTGCTCTCCTCACATCTAGCCAGCCAGTTATACCATCACAGAAGGCTATTGACTACGCCTAATAACCTTCATGCGCTTAGAGATGACATCCAAGATCAGCTGTTCAATCACCTTTCCAGGGATGGACATGAGATTGACTGGCCTATAGTTCCCTGGGTTGTCCTTGCCTTTTTTGAAGACTGGAGTGATATTGGGTCTTGCTCTAGTCCTCAGACACCCCACCTGTGCTGTACAATCACTCAAAAATGATGGAGAGAGGCTCAGTAATAACATCAGCCAGCTTCCTCAGCACTTATGGGTACATCCCATCAGGACCCATGGATTCATAGGCGTCCAGTTTGGCTAGCAGACCTCTAACCTAATCCTCCTCAACTAGGATAAGGTCTTCCTTTCTCCAGACTTTCTCTTTGTCCCCCAGAGACTGGGCTTCCCAAGGGCCTGCCTTAGCAGTAAAGACTGAACCAAAAAAGGCTCCACGTTCTCTGTATCCTCTGTGACCAAGACACACTTCTTGTTCAGCAGGGGGCTCACATGGTCCCTAGTCTTCCCTTTGCTGCTGGTATGCTTGAAGAAGGTTTTGTTGTCTTTTACATTCCTTGACAGTTAATTCCATAAGGCTCTGGCCTTCCTTGTTTTGTCCCTGCATACTCTGACAGCATTCCTATACTCTTCTCAAGTGATCAGTCCCTTTTTCCACATTCCAAAGACTTCCTTCTTCCATTTGAGTTGTTCTAGAAGCTCCATGTGGGCCTCTTATATTCTTTACCTGATTTTTTTACTCATAGGAATACAACTAGTTTGGTCTTGGAAAAAACAGTGCTTGAAAATTAACCAGCATTCTTGGGCACTACTACCTTACAAAGTCCTATCCCATGAAATTCCTCCAAGCAGGTTTTTTAAGAGGCCAAAGTCAGATCTCCTGAAGTACAGGGTCAGAATCCTGTTTGCTGCCCTGCTTCTTTGACACAGGATCCTAAACTTCACCATCTCATGGTCACTGCGTCCAAGGCTGCCTCTAACCTTCATATCCCCAACCAGATCTCCTTTATTTGTCAATACAAGGTCCAGCAACACACCCCTCCTTGTTGGGTCCTCAATCACCTCTGTCAGCAAGTTGTTATCAATGCAGTGAAGGAACCTCCTGGACTGTGCATGCTTGGCTCTTTGCCAGCAAATATCAAGGCAGTTGAAATTCACCATGAGAAGCATGGCCTGCGATGGTGAGACATCTTTCAGCTGTCTTTAGAAGGCCTCATCACCTTTTTCTTCCTAATTGGGTGGCCTGTAGTAAACTCTCACAACAGTTTCATCCCCATTAGTCTGGCCTGAATTCTCACTCATAAATTTTAAACCTGCTCTTCATTCCCACACAGGCAGAGCTCAATACATTCCAGGTGCTCTTTCACATAAAGAGCAGTTCCAAGCTATTTCAGCTCTTTCAGTCAGTTTTGAACAGCTAGGAAAATGTATAAGACCTCAAGTTTTTCCAAAAAAACAAAAATTTTAACCAACTTGATCACAAACACAGTTTCCAGTAAGAAATCAGTAAGGAATTCAAATACAGTGTCACAGGGGCATCTACTTTACTTTCAAATTTTCCTTCTTCCATTGTTTAATTGAAATATACAACTCAATGCACTCCAGAAGTTACAGAACCAACTTAGACTGCTGAGGATTCAAAACATTAGGTAACATAAAATTCAAGCTACTATATAATTCCAATTCTATTTGGTTTACAAACACCCTATACTGTTTCTCAACTATATCATGTTTTTCCTACGTGCCTTCTCATAAAATACATTTATATCGAATTGTATCTTAAAAACGTAACTTCAATGTTGAGTTGTAGTACACAGTAGTACGAAAAGATAGTCCTACATTTTTGTTTATGATCAAAATAACCAGATAAATTATTTTATGATAAATTATATGATCTGGGTTTTTTGTCACCTTCCCTTATAAACAAATATACTCAGAAGATTAAAAGAATTAAGTTGGAGGTTTTTAATCAGGCAATGTTTAATGAGAAATACAAACATTATTGGGGGAGAGGCATCTTTGGGCTTTTTATCTTTCTGTGTACTTTTTTCATGGTCACATTTGTATCATTTTCAGATTTTTCAGGAAGGGAGAAATTGTTTATACTACCATAAAAATTCCCAAAGACAAATATCCTTTTTAGAAAAGTTTGGGAATATTTTACCATTATGTTCATACTAATTACTTCATTTTGCCTTTTGTTTCCCCTGTTTGGTAGTGTTTGGGAAGGGAGGTATGTATCCTATATATACATACAGTACTTGGTCAAAAACTCTGCTTCATTTACAGGCAGTTCCTTTACAGATGTAAAGGGAGGAGGATTAGGTTATCATAGAATCATAGAATGGTAGGGGTTTTAAGGGACCTTTAGAGATCATCTAGTCATCATCTGCAGACGTAAGTTCACCTAGATCAGGTCACATAGGAACATGTCCAGATGGGTCTTGAAGACCTCCAAGGAAGGAGATGCCACAACTCCTCTGGGCAGACTGTTCCACTGCTTGTCACTCTCACAGTACAACAGTTTTTTCTTATATTTAAATGGAACTTTTTGTGTTCCAGCTTCATCCCATTACCCCTTGTCCTGTAGCTAGCTACAATAGAAAAAAGGGATGCCCCAACCTCCTGAAATGTTATGAAGGTTATGAAGCTATTACTTCATGTGCTTTATGATAAAGCTGTTACATAATGCATTTTCTCAAAATTTAAATCAAACAGAATGCAAGAAAATATGTTAAACATTAGCATTCCTGTGCATCAAGATCAATGAGGCAGAAATGTCATGTTTTAGATAAGTTGTAAATCCATAACTGTAAGGACTATACTTCTAACAGCTATAATATTGCAATTTGGTTAGATTTTTTTTTTTTTTTTACAGAGCATATCTTCATATTTCATTGAAGAAGTTCATGAGTTTGCTTTATGTAACCATAAATAGCAAACTGTGTATTTCCTCACTTGCTATAGACTAGTGTTGTAACTAATAATACGGGATGGGGAACAGCTGGAACTGCAGCTTCATAAAATGTGTGAGATACCTTGGACTACACTCAGTGTCTGCCAGAGCTCTACTCTGTGTTTACCTAAAGGAACAGTACCACTGAGAAGTAAGATTAATTCAGTATTTTGTACTTCTGAGACATCAGGTTTCATATCTACAATCTATAATCAAACAGTGCATTAGTAAGCATGTGATCAGCACAGTCAAGCCCTGTCACAACTCAAAACTTTAAATATCTGGTCAAATCCCACCACCTGTATAAAGGGACACATTAAGCTGTTTTTGCCCTCCCTGCTCTTTCAGATTTTCTGTGACTGCTGGCTACACTTCAAGAATTCATCAGTCTTTAAATCCTACCTCCTAAAACATAATTTATTAGAGCTTTTTTGCACCAGAAAATATGAGTCAGGGAGGGTTTCCCCTCTATAGTTTAAGAAAAAAAAAAAGGCAAAACTGCGTAATATGCACCCCACACACAGTCATAATAATGCAGACTGAATTGGTCATGTCTTATATAGATGAACTTAAGCATCAGCCCTCGACTGACCTGCATGCATGTAACACACCGATACTTTAAAAGAAGCTAAGTGATGTTAAAGAGAAAAGAATAAGTTGTTCATATATAAAGAGTTCCCAGCAGAGGGTGAATATATTTGGTCTTGGAAATTCCCGTGATCTAGCTACAGAAAATTGCAGCCTTCTCTCCTGAATAGGGCATTAAAATATGCTATGCCACCCTTCAGTTCAATAAAAAGACATAAGTGGTATGTTTGAAAGGAATCATGTTCAGGTACAGTTTTATTACTAGTATCATACACTAGTATCATACAATCCTTTGTTCTGGCAGATTGTTTTGTAGAAGAATAGAAGGCTGCAACCATTTCTTTAGGCTTGGAGTACATGAATCAGACCTGCATTTTTCACTGGCGCTACTGACCTCATGCACATAAACAAACAGAAGTGGGGCCAGATGCAGTTGGATAAGGCTGATGAGGAAAAACTGAAACACCACCAGAAAAATTGTGGAAATCACCAGAGTAGGAGAAAAATATTTCAGTGCTTTTGTATGCGAGTTCCATAAAACATAATAAGAGTATGGAGTCTTGCTCTGAGGGAGAGCAATCAAGACACAGTGCCATGGTTTTTACCAAGACAAACTTAATAGAAGCAGTAGTCAGGTGAAAACAAAGCAGAGAATATCGTCTCTATTATTGAGTTGATATAATGGATTCCCAACAAGACAAGAGGAAATCTTCCCCAACCTGGAGTAAATGTATGACTGATCTTTTACAACAACTTATAAGTAAATATTCATAAGTAAATATATTTCAATCAAGTGATACATATGCATGGGACTCTTCTGAGGAAGAATGAAACTCTGTTTCTTTTCATATAGGAACACACCTAAGGGTTTCATTAATTCTCAAGACACTCCTGATCAAATGGATAGCTATAAGTTGCAATCACTACTTTTTTGCCTCTTCTATTCCTATGAAGAAAGCTGTAAGAAAAGACAATTCCAGTTATGCTCACTGCTACATTTACCCCATTCACATCCAGCACAGATTATTAGTAATGTTAGACCAAATCCAGTTAGACCACATGAGGCCAGATAAAAGCTGATAACAGCTGCTTGTTTGCTACATGCTGGCAACACAACAGAACTTCTCTGTAGACTGTCCTCTAGCCATATATTGCTTTTCAGGTGACATTTGTTGTTTAAGGCTCTAAACAGGTTAACATTTGTCTACCAGCATATATCTAGCCAACACTCTAGCTAGTATCACCCCTCTTTAAAGAAAAAGTATTTAATGATCACATGTTTTTCATGAAATATCCTTGACTCAAGAGCTCACTTCTTAGCAGAAGCCTGCCAATTTTACCAGAATCAAATCTGCTTTTTTCCTTATATGAGAGGGAATGGTGGACACAGAGCTTATCTTGGAAACTGGTTTAGGCATCCTTGCGTGAAACTGTCAAGGTTTTCCTTGGGATGCAATGTGAAGATGTAGTGTATTTTTTTTTCAAAGTGGCTAAAATTTTTGCCTTTTAGATTTTAAAGAGGAACAATCTCACAAATACATTCCTCACTGACATTCCCATCTCCTTCATAAAAAATATTTCTCTTTTTATCAGGTCAAAAAGTTACTTTTTTAAAATTGCCTGCACAAAATGACTGTACAGGCAGGGATTTATGATAAGTCAGAATTTTCACAGACAATTTGATTATCAGGAAGAATATCAAAAGATTACTTACCTCCAAAATATGACTTCAGCATAAATTTAGTCAGTCAACCACAAAAAATAAGGATGCTTTCTTTTCTGAACTTGCTCTAACCCCCTCTGACCGTCTCAATTCTAATAACAAATTGTGCAACTTCTTCACATTTAATCCCTTCTATAAACACAAAATATGCAAGTTTATAATAAGCTTTTTTATATTTATTAAATATCCTTTTATTGAGCAGTTTTGTGATTTCTAATACAGTTGCATAACTCCATGATTTGCTGTCTCAATAGCTGGAAAATACATTATTTAAATTTATTTTGCAGAGTCTTAGCTCTTTTCATTTACTGGAATTGAAAATTTGACTTCATTCCAAATGAAACATTGAAAACAACATCTTTAGTTCTGCAAGTAAATAGCAAGCTAGTCTTATCTGAAGAGTTACAAAGAAATAATTTATGGGGAAGAATCTTCTTATTAAAAATCTTAATATAATTTTTAAAAAAAAATCTAGGTCAAGATCATCCATAGTAATTTTATGGATGGTCTTGCAAACTGGGTTTGCAGTTCTCCACTGGCAGACATCAACATCTCCCTGCTCTGCCCCCAAATGTACACAATGCTCCGACGATGTGAAAAAAGCTGGACACAAATACACTTACATCCCTGCCTTTGCTTCACCTCAGTACTCACCATTGGTCCTCTGACCAGTACATTAAATCTTTAAATCCTTCAGAACAGCTTAAGAAGAAAAGTGTCACAGCTACTTTTGCTATGGTGCACATAACACTTTGGTAAAGAACCATCAAAAGTGAGTAACATTCCTAGTTCTTTCTCAAGCTATTATATTAAAAAGTTCGCTTCAGAGCATGTAGCATACGGCTTCTGACCTTCCTGTCTTTGTTATAAAGAAAAGTAATGAAACCACTACCAAGCTTAAAAGGTCTTCTAAGCATTCTGAAAACACTCAACTGTAATCAGATACAGTACTGCAGTAATCTATTAGATGGAGGAAATACTATCTGCCAGACTAGCTTTATAATCAGATGACAGTAATTTCTACATGCCGACTGGTATAAATAATTTCTTTTGTTACAAGAGTCTTTTGCTTTAACTTTTTATTTAAAAGAAACTAAGGAAATGGAAACTTTGAAATAAATGAAAATATATCAGCTTCTTTCTCTTTCACCCCACAAACAGAATAATAAAGATTTTAGTCCTTACTCTATAAAACTCCCTGTAAGACTGCCACTTCTTTCCCATAAGCAATTCCTGTTACAGTAAGAATTTGGTCAGCTGAGGATGTTATTTACTGGGTAAATAACATGATGCAATAAATATTGTCTGGATTGAAATAAAAAGTCGGATTCTATCCAATTTACCAAGCAATGCAGGTCATTCCAAATAGCTGACCAACCCCTAGTCTTCAGTCTGAGTTTTCAGGCAATCATCATTTTATTCATTTTTCCAAGCACTTACAAAAGTATCAGATAGCACAGGGTCAAGAATCTATCCCTGCAAGTTAGACATCAAGAAAGCATGTCTGTACAGTGAATATTCACTTTCATTGAAGGCTCACATGCATTTTAATTTTTTCTTAATCTAGATAATAAAAAATATTTTAAATCAGCTTAATATCAATGTTATCTTTCTCCATCAAACATTTAAGCTCCTCAGAAAAAAAAAATACCATTAGTTTAACAATAATCCATAAGGTCATAAAACCATTTAGGTTGGAAAAAACCCTTAAGATCACTGAGCCAAACTGTTAACATAGCACTGCTACATTCACCACTAAACGATGTCCCTCAGCACCTCATCTACAGGGCTTTTGAATTCCACCAGGGATGGTGACTCCACCACTTCCCAGAGCAGCCTGCTCCAGGAACTGCTAACCCATTTCCTCTTGTCCCATCACTTGTAACTTGGGAGAAGAGACTGATACACACTTCACTACAACCTCTTTCAGGTAGCTGTAGAGAGCAATAAGGTGTCCTCTACGTCTCCTTTTCTCCAGATTCCATCATTCAAGGCTGATTTTTATAAGATTTCCTTTTTATCCATATGTTGCCTGTATCAAGAGTATTAAGTATTTGACAGTGACATTATTATCAGGACAAACTGGAAAATAATTGATGCATGCCAAATTTTTTCATTTTAAATACTGATTGAATGCCATCTTTTGTCCAGTTTTCAAAAAATCTGCCAAAGATCCAGCACCCAGTGTTAATATTTGTGACACTGTTTTGTCCTGGTTAATCTAAGTCATCAGGCTATGGTGATAAAAAGATGGCATGGCATTGAAATAAAGTATATACAGAAAATATGTTTTGGTTTTTTGTTAGCCAACAGCTCTGTATTTTTATGCAGATACCAGCTTACCATAGCAGGCATGTACACAATTCCTGCAAAACTACAAAAGTAATTTATTTGTTCACTTTCCCACAAACAAACAAACAAACAAAAAACACACAAAAATGCAGATTATATCCACCTATTGACCATAAAATCCATTATATTATTCAGCTGCTCCCTTATTAGTCAACATTCTACTTTGTTTTGGGGAAAAAGCATACAACTGCAGTTCCTAATGCAAATTATTACAGCTATCCACTGAAATCAGAAAACCTATCTGAATTTAAATCAGGTAAAGATTTTTCAAATGGTATGGAGAGAGCATATTAGCATACAAAAGTGACTCATGCACCTTGTAAGGATAAAGATTTACAGTGATTCTTGTAATTTCATCCCTTCATTAAATATCTATCCTGTTTAATAATGTGTCCTGTTTAAAAGATTTTTAAAGCATTTGAAATGCATAAAACTTAATTTCACTGTCAGGGAGTTTTAGTTCTTATTCCTTTGAACATGAGTTACAATACAAGTAGGTATATCAGAATTCTCAACTTAAGCTAATTTTCCTCCTACATCTAGTACCAGAGGTTAACCATTGGAGTGCTTTTCACCTTTTTCCAGCATAATAATAAATTTTAACTTCAGGAATATTGTACAGAAATTATTTTTTGAAAACCCTGACATTGAGAATAAGGAGTTGTTTACTATTTTACTTCCAGGCATTTTTGTCATGAGACTCAGTGTGTCTCAATCAATTCTGATTTCAAACCAAGATAAAAAAAATACAAAATATTTAACTTTCAGCACCACAAGATATTGATGGAAGAGGTGTAAAATGGAGAAAGAAGTAAGAAGCCCAAAGTACCAAGATACCAAAGATAGCATTGACGTTGTATCGTATAAGCAAAGCAGGGCTTGGATCAGGAAATGGTGGAACAAGGCAACTGTTTCAATTCAGATCACATTGCTTTGTTGGCTCTTAAAGATCAAAACTTTTTCTCCTTTTAAAGGGTGTTTAAACAGACAGGACAAATGTCAGAGGTAGACAGACATATCATAAGGTCTATATTTCGATCTGATATCTCTCTACCTGAGGCTAATTAGAGGAAAATGTGGCCTGCCCATTAGTTCTGGCTTTATTACTCCTTTTCCCCAAGCGTGTCAAATGGTTTCTTGGTTTTCTACTCTCACCTTAAAAACAGTTGTTCTCCCGATTGAAATAGAAAAATAGAGCTGGAATCAAATAGAGTTTATTTTTTCAAGTTCAAGGTTGAGGAAACACCAACCTTTTAAATTATAACAGTATTAAAAATGAAAAAGGAGGAAAAAAAACCCCAAAACCCCACAAAGCAAATCATTGCATTAACATGATTAAATCACAATACACTGACCCAGTTCAGCTTAATTTATATTAAGCCAGGGCTTTTATGTGAACTAGTCTACCCTCTTCAAATTGTTTGGTAACAGCTCAAGAATAAATAGAGCCTCCCTCAACAAAGCAGATTCTGAAGGCAGAATTTAAACATCAGTCATGTTATTTGAAACAATCCAAATTTGCCTGCAAGAAGTTGACATGGTCCCTTTTTAATAAAGACAGGTGAGCTTGAATACTAATTTACCAAAATGGACTGAGATTTTTGATTAAAAAAAGTTGCTATCAACAACCACATCTCTTTAAAGAAAGCCAAAAAGTCTGCCACCTTTTATTTCATGCACAGTAATCTAATGCATCTGGATTTCCAAGGGCAATCCCAAACCTATTACTCAATAGCCACAACTGGTTTTCCTGACAAAGCCAAGCCTACACAGAAATACCAATTATAGTAATTTTGTATTGAGATTATTCTTCACTGTGTTTTCTAATAGTAAAAAACAAGCACATTTCAGAGAAATAATGAATGCCAAAAAGGATAAAAGGGATAAAAACATGAATGGGTCAACACCACATATGATGAACATTTCCTGTTTTCTAACTCAGCTTCCACTTGAAAGTCAATGACATATCTTAAATGATAAGAAAGAAGAGACTTACTAAGTCTTCTGTGACGACAAATTTTTTAAAGAGCAGAAATAATTCCACTACAGCCGTAAAATTCATGAGGGATTCTGCTGAAAATTTCTACATCATTCTTCATCTTCTTCATTTTTCAATATTGTCTAGCTTGATAAGGAGTTAACAATCAA
>WBNH01015388.1:0-10927 GCA_013401255.1 Urocolius indicus
TTTTAATTATTTTACTTTTTTTTTCTTCTGTAAAATGGAACCTAAATTTAAAATCCTA
The DNA here is from genome assembly GCA_013401255.1 of Urocolius indicus. Taxonomy (NCBI): domain Eukaryota; kingdom Metazoa; phylum Chordata; class Aves; order Coliiformes; family Coliidae; genus Urocolius; species Urocolius indicus. The sequence goes on from WBNH01015388.1 coordinate 59, forward strand.
GACTTTCTCACAGCTGTATTTCAGCATTTTCTAAAGATATCTTTAAGCAATTAAGCAGAAGTTTATTTTAACCTTAACTGTGAGTTAATAAAGTGTTTTACCTGGAAAAAAAAAACATTATATTTCCTATAGTATGGTACTGAGTAGCTCAGGAACACATAAATCATACTGAAACAGACTGTGATGCAATCACACAGTATTGTTTCATGATAGACTGTTGTGTTATAACTGAGCATTCCCTCATGAAAACATACCATTTTTCTTTGCTTTCTAGGCTTTTTATTCTTTCCCTTTATTTTCTTTTTCAGAACAGAAACTGAACCTGAAAGTGCTAAAGCTTAAAGCTATCAGGAAATTGCCCTGAAACTGAAAACCTCCAGGAAATTGAATAGACATACTGCACGCAGCATCCAAGGTATTATATCTTGGTTCTGTTTCTTGGGATTTAGTGTTGACGATTTTTATTATACCCAGCCACAGATACATTTATCTGAACACAGAATTTTGACCAGCCTTGGGGACAATAATAATGTTAGACATATCAGGAGGAGGTCCTGAAACTAGGCAAGAGGTTAGTTGCTCTCCCCAGCATGCCTATTGTTGAAAAATACCTTGTAAAGAAAATCATTCCAGTGATCATCTATGTGATGCCTACAGAGGAAACATCTATAAATATCTTAGCAATATGCTGTTAAGAAGTGGTACTGGAAGGGAGATATTTTGTCTTCCATACATCTACTTCATAGCAAAATCTTTCATCCGACAAAGGTATCAGTGCTCTGATCAATATCACTGTTCAGGATGAAAATAAGTTTTTATAAAACACTTCAAAACATGTATTCTAGATTCTGAAGGCAGACATTGGTATAGTGAAGCTTTACTCTACTGTACAATCCTTCAGTTGAGCCCCTGCCGTACTTATGTAGAAATATAAAGATTTACAATAGAACTATAGCTCAAGTATTTGTCTTGTTTGTACTGAGGATCAGTTCAGTATTTCTGTGAAAAACTTGGAGGTCAGACATGGTCAGGTCTTCATAGCTGTCCAGCTTTTACTAGTTTCTGGGTCATAATCCTTTCCAGATGGATTGCATTTCACCAGTTCTTTACAGTTAGTCATAAAAATCTTGGCTTTATACCACATGCTTCTGCTTTTGCAATCTCCTACTTTGTTTGCCCTCGTTACTGTACCTGTGTGTACAAAGCTCCTCTTACAGCAACCACCAGATCTTCCTTTGATGAATGTAATACAAAGATTTACACGCAGACAAAGATCACATTAGTTAGTCGTGATGAAAATTACATTTTATTCAAATCTGAAACAAGGGAAAGAAGAAAAGTTCACCGATCTCCTTATGCTAGTTCTCATGACTGCACTTCTGAGAAGACAATTATCCCCTTTGAGTGAAGTCTGGTCTTCAGAGAAGGCAAAAAATATTTCTATGTTAAGGAATCAAGCAACAGTCATGCATACATACTGTAAGTATTATATTAATATTTTCTTAAGGAGTTCTCTGAAAACATCAGGAAGAAGGTTCACAGTTACAGTTTATGAATGATAGCATAGGCCTGTGACATTTTTGATGAATCAGAAACATTTTCAACAGAACATGCAGTAAGAAAATATTTCTTATTGTCTTGATGTTCAAAAAAGCACTTCATTCACAGCTAAAGAGGATATTCTCCTGTTTAACCTTAGGCATTCATGTACTTGTGTTTAAAGGCAAGTCTTTGCTCCCAATACAGTCAATAGTGGACGAGTTCATCACAGGAGACCTGTAAGCTCCACCTATGAGGGATCCACTGAAGGCCAGAGAGGTCCACAGCACAGCCTTCAAGCTGGGTTGGCAAATGTGGTATGAGTGCTAACCCCTGACATCAGATCTAACTTTTTTTTTGGAGAAAAATATCAAAATATTTTGTTATAAAGGATGCTGCTCAGAACTGTTTGAAAAGAGAAGGGTGATAAGGGGAAGTATAATGTTTTATCATGTCCTCTTTTTAAATGTATTTCTTTAGTTTATAGTAACAAGAAATACGTGTGGGAAATGAAAGCAATTAAAACAGAGAAGTCAGCTTTTTTTTTGTCTCATTTTTTTCTTTTTTCACCTGAAAAACATTGGCAAAAGTTTCATAAAGGGGAAAGAAAGTAGAAAAAACCCACATTTCTTATGTCTTCTTAAAGGTGGATGTTGGAAAAAGTAAATAAAGAAAAAGCAGCCCTTTCACACTTAGTAATTTCTTTTCCTGATTTTTAATACAGTAAAAGGATAAAGCTATGCCAGGAGATGAAAACACCTCTGAAAACATACAGGCTAGCATGGGAAATTGAATTTACTTTTGTTTTGCTTTGCTTCTGTAAGATGGAGCAATATGGCATTTGGGTCAAAATGAAAGAATTTTTTTTTTTCTTTTAATTTGGGAGTGATGGGAAAAGTTAGATTGGTAAATGCTGAATCTGAGCAAATAGTATGCTGTAAAGTATTTTTTCATTCAATCCAATCTGAATTGCGAAACACCTTCCTTTGAGGTACAGACCTTATCTGAGTGGTACTATGTAACCACCATCCTTCCTCTGTTACTACATCATCTTTTTTTTTTTTTTTTTTTTTTCTTTTTTACTTGAAGTTCAGTTAAACAGACTCCAGATATGACAGTGCTGATGAAGTCACTGACTTCCTCTGGCCACTCCTATTCATGTCTCACACCAGTTACCACTTCAGACACCTGCTCACTGAACTGTTCATCGGATGGCTGCCTCACCTGTCTCAGGATAAAATTGATCAGAAGTGTCAAAGTTGTTTCATCTGGTTAAGCAAACCAGGTTAATTTATTCCCAAAAGAATTTAGAAACAATCCCAGAGGGATTTTTACTTGTGAAGGTGGTTTCCTTGGGCTGAGGGGAGATGGTGAGCTTTAGTGGGGAGTTATGGCAGAGAATTTTCTACCATTCCAGATGGGCAGGGAAAAAAAATGTGGGATCCTGGCCTCAGGATCCTCATGCCTTAATGATGCCTTATCTCACAGTAATGAGGGTTTGTCAATGAAAGAAGAATGGTATAATGAAGCCAATTCCTTGTCTTTAATAAAAAGGATTTTTTTAAAGTAGCAAGGACAGATAAGCAGGGCCCTGAGGTTTCAGGCCCATACATCTTCCTCTTTTTTAAAATAATGCAAACCATTTCTCAAAAGGTATTTGTATTCAGGAATTATGACAAAACATATTATTGTATTTGTTTAAATGTTGACAATCTGACAAGACCAAATCCTGTTTGATGCAAGTAATTTTTTTCCTCACCACATGAACATTTTAAGCAAAAGAATCTGGCACGGGAAAGAATGTGCCAAGACCCACTCACAGAAGCTATTATTTATATAGTACAATATGCTCATATCATCAAGACCTTGCTCTCTGAAATATACACCTCAGCTTGAAGACTGTCAGTATCTACAAGAAATGAGATGTTAAAAAAAAAAGTGATATCTACTGTTGAATCATTGCAGCTTCATTAATATCTCATCACTGAGCAGAATTGCTAATTTATACCTATAAAACAGTTAACACCTGACAGATGTACTTTTACTATCATTGGGCTATAGGAGAAATACGTATTGGTTCACATGTGCTCTGAATCCAATTCAAAGTAAATGACTATGTCTACCAATGCCTCCAAAGTATAGGCAGCTGCTACTGCTCACATTATTGTATAAGTACAGGAAGCTGCTCTTTAAATAATAATGACATGAAACATACAACATTTTCTTTATGTGATTGCTCCTATTTTTAACCTTGTATTTTCTATTATTTAGTTAAATCTTGTTCTAAAGGTGTAACAGTAACCCAAAACACATACTGGACCTCATGAAAATTTAAAGTGATTCAATGACACTTTGAATCCCAAAATACAGTACCTTGACAGAGTTGCTTTTCCCGAAGTAGAACTAGAAAATATCTAGTAAGAAGGGAAGTGGCCCATCAATAAGGGACTTATAATACTCTAAGTATGCATACCGTGTCTCTTCATAAGTGACTATTTTTAATGAAGGTTTTTCCTAAGCACTATCATAAATTCATAGAATCGTTACAATTGGAAAAAACTTTTAAGATCATCAGATTCAACTACTCACTTCACACTACCAAGTTGGTCACTAAACTAAACCATATCCTTAAGCACAACAAATAGCAAACAGTTGTTCAGATGCCATCCTCTCTTAGGTGTATATAGACATATACATACATATATTTATTAATTTATTTATTAATAGCAACATAGAAATGGATATATAAACTGCAGTCACGGTGGACTATCATTCCTTAAAGGGATTCCAAGAATTACCTCAGAAATGGCTGAAGATGACAGCAATGGAGAAGGAGAGGAGTTCATAACAAGATGGACAAAAAGATGAATCAGGAGCCAGAGCCTCAGCTGTGGCAAACTGTGGCTTCGTTGAGTTCTGTACCCTTCCAGCCTTTCTACAGTCATACCTTTAGTCTCAATAAAGCAAGACAGTAATATAGCTCCCTGAGAACCGGGACTGAGAAGGCAAACAAATGGAGTGAACTGCAGGATTGTTTGGAGTTGTTTTCCTCCTAGCTTGAGGACTAGAGTGAGGAATAAGACAGCATCATGGCGATGAGGGATGTCACATGAAATTTTTAAATATAATCTTAAGCAGTAGAAATAACTTTTTAAAATCTGATCAGTATTTAATAGTACTGTCTTCTTTTGAGAATCACACAATTTGATACCCATCCAGCCAAAGTTAAATCTGAAATTTTCAACAAAAAGAGTCCCCTTTTATGTAGCCCTCTATATACACTTCAGGATTATGATATTCTTTTGAGGTAGAAGTATTTAAGGAATCTCAACTTCCTACTATATTGAATACTTTGTAAATACCGATCATCTTTAAAAACTGTTGCAATAGACAATTTTCACAGATTTCACTAGTTTATGAAAAATAAAAGCTTTTCATTAACACCCTTTACACTTTACAGTGTGAATGAGTCAGGGGAACTATTCTCTGCAGATGGAGTTCAAAAATACTCCCAAACAAGAGAAAGCTGTGTGGTGGAACAAACCAAGAAATGCAGCAATTGTTACACAGTGGAGAGCTGTGATCTTTATTGTTTCCAGAGGGATCAAAGCAATAGAATCAGCTCAGCTGGATAGGATTCAGTCTCATTCTGTCCTACCTGCATAATAAGGAGACCTCTCACCTTCACATGTTTATATTTGGAAGCACAGATGGGTTGTTCAGGGTAAAAAAGGTCCTTTATGTCCTAATAGCCACCAAAGCTTTCTCTTTATTTATTTATATATTTTTTAAAGCAACCAAGCAAGTTGCTTAGTTGCTCCTCATCTTGCCCTCTCCCTCACCCTGGAATCTATAGCACTTGCTACTTCCAGAGCTGTTTTAGAACTAAATTAAGATTTTATCACTGTAATGCTATGAGGCAAAAACAAGCTGATATCATTATGTAAGTCAACAAGAGCTTTTTAATACCTGACAGTGAACAAAGAGGGAAAGAAAACATTTTGGCTTTAGCTATTCCTGCTCTTTGCTGTAGGACATGGCATTGTTCACTTCAGTGTGGATTTTCTAAAGGAAAGGCTATTAACCTGCTTTCTAAAGTGACTGGAACAGAATAGCTCAGTGAGGGAAGAGTGGGTGTTACAGTTAAACACTCTGTAAATTAAGCTGTTCACTGAGCAGAAGTTGTAAGCAAGGAGGGAAGTTGATGGGTGTGGGAAGAGTGCTCACAGAGGGAAAAACAAAGGAGGAAAGAGGCAGTCTTGAGAGCAGACTGAGATGGTACATGCTGCTCTTTCAGACCGTTTTTAATTAGTACATAAGTGTCTTTCTACATTGAAATATGAAGATCCAAAATAAGTAATCACAAGAGCAAACAAAAACTCTGTTAAACAATTATTCATTGTACTGGCTGTATGTACATAATTCTTGTAGAATTAAACACCTAGTTATAAAAATGCCCTGCATTTCATCAGTGTAGTGGCAGTGGAAATGGAGTCATGTAGTAATATCTAGTACTTGTTTAATATGTTCTGGTACCTACTCTTCAAATTAATTAAAAGCTCTGTTTAAAAATACTTAAAATTATTTATGCATTTTATTAAATACTTGCAATACACAACCAAGATATTTTATTTCCACAAAAGCGCACATCTAGACTGGAGCCAGAATCAGGATACTGTTTTACTTTACTGTTTTCTGACGTCTTTGGTGCAGAGATACATGGCTTCAAGTGGATGACAGAAAATTCTTCTCTTACAGCTTTCTTTCCAGCCAAATGATCAAGGCACTCAACTGGATGATGTTGAATTTCCACCTCCTTCAGTGTCTGAAATATGTAAAGAATCCTCTTCTGCCATGCTAGTTCAATGCTTTGTTACCTCTGGCATCACAGTGAGGGTCTAAGGCTTTAAGAGGGACAGCTGTTGTCACAGCTTAGGACAGTAAGAACAAGCACTGTCCTAGAAAAAAGCTTGGTGTAGATCAGGGACACAAACAGCCTTGGCCTAAGCCAGGGACTTGTCCAAGTAGTTATTTGAGATAAGATAAACTTATAAGATAAACTGATAAGTTCAGCTATACAGAAACATATTGGGTTGTACATTTTATTCTTGGAACCAGGAATCATTCCCTGATAGGCTCTGTCTGTGTTAGTAGCTAGGAAAGCCCAGCAGGGAAATATCTGCAGAATGATGTGGTTGAAGCTGAGTATCTGGTGTGAACACTGTATATGTTTGGCTTTTTTATTTTTCTCTGGACCACCTTTTAGAGGTGAGAATGGAATAGGTGTACTTCTGGAGCACATCTGGTTTAGCCTGACCTGAAAAGCACCTTGGCACCGCTCTACATGGTGAAACAAAGCTCATTAAATGATGACTACTGAGAGATTCACTCTATAAATGTGCTCCAGACATGAATTAGGAAGCTAATGTAAAGGCATTCACAGCCTGTACAACTAATGTACAATGGTAGTAGGTAAGTCTGACTCTTTCCTGGTTACCTGGCTTAGCTTTCTAACTCAGATAAGTGAAATCAAGATGGCCAGGAGCAAGTCTAAGGCTTTACTAACCTTACTTGCACACCAGTGACTCTTGTTACAGAGAAGAAATAACTATGCCTAAATTGTAAATTATGGTAGGTGGTCTGAATTTGGCCACATTTATCCTTGACCAACATTGCCATGGCTCTGGAAAACATATATGTTTCAGGGCTTTATGAAGCTTTAGAGAATGCTGGGGAACAGTGGCCGTAAAAATATCCCTGAGAAAAGATTTTTTTTTTCTGATATTTATCTGACAGTAGATGTAAAGTCAGTGGGCCTCTAGTTGAAAGGAAGTGCCTCCTCCCCCTTGGACTCTACCCAGCTCACAAATTTCCATCTGCTAATTGGCTTTAATCCACAGAAAAGAAAGACTTCATAGAATATGGAAAATACTAAAATGTTGCATTGATCCATTTTGGTGTTTTAAGCAAAACCCACATATTACTTCAACCTGCAAGACTAGGTAATTGAACAAATAGCTTTAAAAACCAAAAGCAGAAATTAGTGGGAGGATTTTTAAAGAAGGCATTGAGAAGTCAAGTTAAGAAATATGACTATAAAATAATAAAACATTTTTTTTCTCAGAAAATGTACACATTGTAAAATAATCAAAATCAGCCCTCCCTCAACAATAGGAGCTGGTAAAAGAATAACACAGTTAATATGTTTTCCATGCCTTCTCATTTTGCAATTAATGCCTTTTGTTCTATGTTAGAACAGGTCCTTCTGCATGAACACAAGCTGCTCTTTGAACTGAATCCCTCAGGTTTTCTGTTATAAAAAACTCATGATAAAAATAAAATATAAAAAAGCCCTTTAGGGACTTTTAAGTCAGAATGAAAATTGTAGCTAGCCCTGTCTCAAATTTTTCCACTCATTTTTTTTTCTTTTGTAAAAGACCTGAGCTTCATCAATAAAACTAAATGATAATAACACATTAGTAAAGACGCTTCTGCACAAAACCTCTCCCATTAACACACTAAACTTCACTCCCACAGAATTAAAAGATTAAAAATAAACTAATTACGCAGAATTTAGCATCCTAAGTAACCAGTTCCAGCCACCTGGCTCACAGCTGTGATGGAAACTACTCAATTAATCAAAATAAGGCAGGTTTTTTTTTCCGATTATTTAAAGGAACTAGAGAAAGAAGCAAAAACCCATACACACTAAGTAGGAACAACCTTCCCTTCTGAAACATGCCAGAGAGATTTTAATCAATTCAAAATGTTAACACATGAATACTATTATTGCAGAGAAGCTGGAACTTCACAACATAGTGAAAAGCTTATTCTCTTCTTGGACCTTCTAGCACCATAAATGTACAAACATCTGGTACAGAAGTTTACCTTTTCTACATTATTTGGTGAAAATCACAGTGAAGGAATGACAGCTTCATCTGTCTCTTGCTCTGTTTCCATCACATTTGTGAAGATGCATGAGTGATTTATAGATAACAAATATCTCAGCCTAGATGTGAAATGTTCTGCATAGGCAAATCCTAAGTTTGTTGACACTTGGTCACACTGTATGTGTGGAGAGGAAAAAAGTGTATGTGTAGGAACATGTCTTGCATTCACCTGTGAATTGTAAACACATTTGCAAGAGACTAAGATGATAATACTAATTTCATACAGTCCAACATTTTAAAGAGGATTAAGAAAATTAGCCAGTAAGCCACCCACAGGGCCCATGAAAAAACAAATATGAATTGCCTTTAATTATATCTGTTAAATAACTTTCTTAAAAGTGATCTCTCAAGCCTCACCTCTAGTTTCAATGGACCTGGAAAGAGTTGGACGATCACATAGAAAAAAACAAGAAAAAAAAAGTATTTAGTCCAAATCTCAACAACAAATGGTTATCAAGTGGAAATGCCTCTAACTATGACCTGCAGTCGTATGGACTAGGTCCCACTTTTTAAAAAGAACTTAACCTCTAATCTAAGAATAAATATGGTATCACCTTTAACCTTGGCAGGTAGCACAAAATTTGGGAACATGGCCTACATCAGTTACAAAGGTAGCCCTACAGACACCTACTTGGTAAGCTGAGTTTGTTAAAATAAACAACGAGGCACAAGATTGCATAACCAAGGCCAAGAGATGAAAGATGCATGTACAGAACTTACAGAGAAGAGGCAGGTGGAAGCACAAACCTGACACAGATTAATTTCACCACAATTGAACTGTCTGAAAAAGTTGTAGATCTCTATGAATACAAGGTAGAGAGATTTATCTTCAGGGTACAGTTCACGTATCTCTGTTACAAACTCATCCCAGAACAGAATGAATCATCTTCTGAAAATGCCTGGTTTACACTCTTGGCAATAGAGATTAATCTAAAGTTTTCAAAAATATCTGTCTTTGAGTGGAGTGAGAATAAGATCAGGATGGGTTCAGAGCCAGGAGAAAGATCTGTCTCACACTGCTGTGGTTGTGTCTTTCCAGTTCTTTGTTTTTTTCAACATCTTTTCTTTGTTCTTTTTTTTCCTTCTTGTAATAAATGACCCTGAAAAGTTTGAAGGACCACAGTGCACTAACAATTAAATACAGATTCTCCTCATAGACTAGGGCCAAAAAGATTAGTGTGTCATAGCTTTATGACTCACAAGCCAATGAATAGAAACAATATAAAGAAGGATCTACAGAGAGTGAGGTGCGAAATGGTAAAATGTGTGCTATCTCATCCAACAGGTAAACAGGGCAGAGCAGGGAGTGCAATGATGAGCGCTCTTCAGCTCTACACCAAGATGGGAAGCAGAAGGCTGACCAGCCTGAGGGAGTATCTAACTGGAGGATTCTCTCGCACCCGTTCAAGGAAACTCGTCTGTTCCACTAAGCCCCTGTGATGGCCGTAATCAACACAAGCAGCCTGGTGAATAAGCAGGAGGAACTGGAGATGTGGGTGTGGATGCAGGGCCCATTGCAGTTATAGAGCCATGCTGGGACAACTCACATGACTGGAGCACAGTCATGAATGGTTATGTGTTATTTAAGAAGGACAAGCAAGCAAAGCAAGGGTGTGGAATGTGAGAGAGAAACTAGAATGTATTGAGCTTTGCCTGGGTGGTAATGAGGTGCAGGTTGAGTGTTTATAAGTGAGAATTAAGGGGCAGAGTAGTGTGGGTGATGCTATTGTGGAAGTTTACCACAGGCCACCCAGTCAGGAAGAGGAGATGGTGAGACCTTCTACAAATAGCTGCCTCACAATCACAGTCTCTGGTCCTCAAGGAGGCCTTCAGTCACCCTGATATTTGTTGGAAAAAACACTCAGCCAAGCACACACAGTCTAGGAGGTTACTGCAAAATTCTGATGAAAACTTCCTGTCAGAGGTAGTTGAGGAGCCAATAAGGAAGAGTGTGCTGCTGGACTTTGTGCTGACAAATAAAGAAGATCTGGTTGGGGATTTTGAAGGCTTGGCTGCAGTGGCCATAAGATGGCGGAGTTCAAGAACCTCTGTGTAAGAAGCAGGACATCAAGCCAGGTTGTGACCCTGGACTTTAAGCAAGCTGACTTTGGCCTCTTCAAAGAACTCCTTGGAAGAATCTCATAAGATAGGATTGTAGATGGTAGAAGTGCCCAAGAGAGCTGGTCAATCTTCAAGTGCCACTTTCTCCAAGCCCAAGATTCGTCTGCCCCACAAGCAGAAAATTAGGAAAAGGAGGTAAGCGTGGATAATTAAGGAGCTACTGTAGTTACTCAAGGAGAAGAAGTCTATGAAAGATGGAAAAAAGGGCCTAAGTGCTTGGGAAGAGTATAAGAATTTTGCCAGAGCATGTAGGGGTGAA